>KZ308127.1:0-76937 GCA_000376725.2 Ladona fulva
CAGCATCATCATCATCATGATGATGCTAGGACACTAGCGAAACATGTTGCCATAAATAAAATTGCTGTGGAAGTGTACGAAACGGTCTTTATTTCATTGTAATGGCCTTCCACGAGGTAACGCCTTCCCATATTGAGTTCATATTATATTACATTAGTTCATTACCTCACGAAATTTTCAGTGTTAGGATAGACGACTTTTTCAGTTGATATTGGCAGTAACTGGAATCAGCGATCTATCGTTATTGCCGGGAATGATAATTACATTACATTTGTTCGTCATGCGTCGAATTTGGGATCTTAAAGTGGAGGATTTTAAGGATGAAGGCTTCCGCAAATTTCATAATTTGGCAATCTCTTCTAGCTGAACCAACTCTCAGTACATTATTCTTTGTAAATTAAACTTTTGTGCATCTGAAACTCGATTGAACTAAAATCGAAATTTTACTTACTTATTTTCGAAAGTAAATACTCTTCATTTTAAAGCCACTCCCTTAAAGGAACCGGCAATCGCGCATATAGTGCCAAGTGCTATCTTTTCCCCACTCAGTACTTTATGTGTCTACTATATTCTAGGAAACACGAAGTTTTCGTATATGTTCTTTTTATAGCTTGCCTCTACCGGAACTCCAATGACGTCACGTTTTAGTGCTAGATTTATTTAAACCGTATATTTGAGATCAGATTCAATTTCTCTGCGACGCTTCATCTGTCTTTACGCCGTGAGAAAATTTTCCCGACGCGGCATACCATCTAGGCTATAAAATTCTTTTATTCGTTGCCCCACCTTTTTCCTTTAAGTGGAAGATTTAGATTTAGTTACTTTTTTCCCTTAATCGTTAGATCTCCGAGCAAATCAACTATTATTTTCGGCGTAAAATCCTTCTAGTATAGAAATTTTTCAGCTAGCGGAGCGGCTTTTTGACCACCACGTCTGGAGGATGCCCGGGATTGGTCGTTAACTTCTGCCGCCATTAATGTCAAGTTCTAAAGTAGATAAGGGGTATCGCTCGGTATCTTGTTTGACTTAAAAGTGTATTTTCTTCCTGTCCTAATGTAATGTCTCCAGTGGTCCTAAGTAAATGTCTCTAGTATCCTCGGTTTTCGGAAAACTCTGAGAAAGTTTGCTAATTTGCTTCCATAAAAGGACAAATAGCTCGTTGCAGATTACGGAGCAATTCTAGCAATTTATTTTATTTTTACTTAAGCTTAATTTGGCTTAATTACATATCCTGGTCTCTACGTCGCCAGATCCAATTCAAGGGTGATCGATGCCCTCAATTTCTATCATCAAATTTCTTCTTTTAATTAGTGTCTTATCAAATCCCTGTGGAAAATACGCCGTGGTACTTCTGATTTATACAAGAGCAATCGTTGGTATTTTGATGGCAGTTAATTTATTAGAGGTTTAAAAACACTCCGTAAGCCGAATGTCGGCAGTCGGAACTCGTGTTTAGAGACAAACGGGAAGCTCCGGATTACCGATTTTTGGGAAGTCCCAATGCGCATTTCAAAGACAATACCTCCATTATCAAAGTCTCCTGGATAGGGGAAAAAATTCTTTCGGCAGTTGATTTAGTCGAGATAAATCATGGATTAGTCTGTAGTCAAATTTGATCTAAGGGTTGCTAAAAAAGCAATATAAATTTTTCCTTTCCTTTGGGTGAAAACGCAATTCGATTGAATCAGTAATTTGGAAAGTAAGACTTTCTAAATAAAAAATTAAATATAGCCAAGCGGAAGATTTGTCATTTCAGAGGAAACGAACTGTTTTTCATGCAAGGATGTTGGGAAAGGTGTTTAGCGTAGCACGAGGATGCGTGTGCCTTAAAATCAAAGGATAAACAGTAGTGTAAAATAGCGACTTGAGTAGGACCCGAACTCCCCCATGTATTCCACTTAGGACTCCCACAGAAACCCAAAACTCCCACTTCGTAAGACTCTTCAGTTAGTCGCTTTTATGTCGCTAGTTTTCACTTCTATTTATTCTTGTATTTTTCAGACATACAGATTTATAATTTAGGAAAAAGCCGAATTTAATTTGGGTGGAATGGAAGAAGTCAATTATAAGACTAACTTGCAAGAAACCAAGATGTTTACTCACTTTTTTATTTAATGTATGTAATGCATCGTTTCTAACTTTACAACCTTGCTTCCAAGGAAATGCAGAATGACACTTTTCCGGGTTGGCAAATCTGAGAATATTAATTTCATTCCTAAGGTTTCATTTACGAAAAGATCTCTAGAGATTTCATACGATTCCGTGAATTTTTATTCTAGCATTAATTTTATCCAGCCATTTCCTTGAAAATTAAGTGTTCTCTTGTGTTGAACAATCCCGAGGGTCCTCTACCAGGTTATCCACCCCATCTACTGTTGCGGAAACTCAGGCTCGCATAATTAAAGAAACAGAATAAGAGCTGGATAGATATTTTTATAGCTCTTTCTCCCGCTATCTTTTATCTATCTCTATCAGACATTATTTCAAGGACGTATTTTTGCCACCGTGAGGTATTTATGAACTTCTTACCCGTTAAAAATAAATCTATCCATATCCTACCACTTTTATGGGGTAACATGTAACTACAATTCTAGTGCGGTCATTAATGAAACACTTTTGCTCGTAAGATGGACTCCGATGCTATGTTGTGTTTTTTAAATGCTAATTCGGGCATTTTCGAGCGTTCAAACATCATCGTTCAACGTTCATCAGAGCAGGCACTATTGCTATTAAGTATCACAGGACCAGTGTTCTGTACATTTCAAATAGGGGGTAAATTTCCTCATAAATTCTTAATGAGTTTTTTATTGCTGTTTCATTCGGAGGTCACCCTTCTGGAAGGTTACGGGAAATGAGCCCTTTATAAAGGGAAACTTCGAAACTAAATTTGTACTTCCGAGCCTTAAAGACCAAAGCAGTTATTTGTGGCATTTATTTGTTCATATCTCCGTCAGTATTTGTGAAAATATCCCTTTTAAGGCGTATGTATCATTATTTTAGAATGTTACCTATTGATTTAAAAGTAAGTAAACCCATTGTAGAAAGTACAAATCAACAGGAAATTTTACACGGTTTGGTGATATATAATTTGAATACTGTGATAAATCGTCATTTTCTTTTAGATTCGAACCGAATTAAGTTTAAGGCAAAGGATTTTAAGTACCTTGCAGTACATGCTAAAAATCATTCCATTTTTGCCATCATTGAAGTTTTGCGTTTGATTGCGTTCCTTTTCTCTCTGACGTTCATTATATACGCTGGTTTGGTTAAGTATGTAAAATCGCCCAATTTTTACTTTTTGTCTTCCATTTAAAAAAGTCACTTGTAATTTAAACCTTTGTCTGTAAAGTATTAACCCAGTACGCCTGTTTGTGCTTTCCTCACTGGATCTAAATTTTGCGAGTGGGAAACGTGAACACGGCAAGTGCAGCTTGATGGCCATATTAGTAACATTTATCGTAGCTTTCATTGAGGTTTGTCCAAATAACGCGATTAATTAGTATTACTCACATCGTATTAGCTTTTTTATCATCACAGATGGAATTAAAATGAGGCTAAAAAAATTAAATCTAAATTTTTTCATCCTGTAACAAGTGAATAAAAAATTGCTGCATTCGTCAAGATATGGTATCCGATTCCCATATTCGGATAGCTCATGGCGTATTCCGTAAATTTTACTCACCAAGGTGCACTGCAGCTTTCTCGACAGCGCAGTAATCACCGCTGATGATAAACCTTATCCGTAACACTGCTCGTCTACTCAGCACGCTCACTGTAGTCTGACCTGACTTTCCGAAACCTCTCTCGGCTGCTTGCCGACCATTAGGGCGGTGGGTAATCCGGAACACCCTCTCGCTTATACCGGCTCCCGTGGAATCTCCTTATTTACCTCCCACTGCCTCCCACATCCACCAAAGCCTGACTGCCGTCTTCTCTCTTTCATTCTCCCTCTATTCTAACATCCTCTCATAATCTCTCTCATCTCATCTCTGCCCTTCCCGCAACCTCCTTCTCGTGTATCCTCTCCTGCATCGCTATCCTTTGCACACACCCACTTGGTCTTTGCCACCCTCTGACGTGCTTTTAGGACCTCTTTCTATACTTTTCATCCCTCAGCGACTCCGTTGATATTTCTTTCTTTGCGGATGGGTTAGGTTCTGTTGACTGAGACGAAGGTAAAATTTCCCTTTTGTTCTATCGTGTTTAAAGAGGAGGGTTTGGGGGCCAGTGGTGAAGGTGCAAATAGCATGCGGGACATCGAAAGGAAATGGAAAGACGTTTCGAATGCGGCGGAGTCGGTGACCATGGTAAGGTATTCTGAGTTAAGGAGAGAAATGCAGGGATGTTTAGTTCAAGTTACCAAATTTTAAGTTAGTTCCATGCGTGAACACTTCTCTAATTACATAGAAAATGGGTATGGGTGATCTAGCGCAAGATGGTGCTTTTCCCTTGCCCACAAAGTCTCCCGAATGGCTTGGAAAAATGTTCTGGTGGGGTCGATCACCGGACAGAGCACCCGACCGGCGATTGGGAGACCCGGGTTCGATTCCCGGTCCCGTCAGGCTTTTTTCAAGTCCATTCTTCCTTGGGACTTCTCTTATTGTGAGTATATGGCATATAAACAGCAAACTAACCAGGTTTTGGTGCCACTCATCAAATTTAATGGCGAGGATGATTGCTATGTATGACGGTCGACATATCGAAAAGAAAAAGATAATGTTTGCAGAGGCTGGTTGAATTTTGTCTTCCATACTTATTCCATATCTTCTGGTTTCCAATGCCTTTTTTTTCTCAATGTTAATTCACAGTTATTTTCCCCTCAAACCTTTTTGTTTAGTTTCCTTCTTTAATTGCCCGATATGGTCTCCCAACCCTATTTCCTCCTCTTTATGGTTTGTTAAATGTTACCCTCCCACCTTTGCTACCTTAATTGCTATCTCATTTGGTCATAATCGGTCAAATTACTTTCTTAAACCGTTATCAGCAAAGAGATTTTGAGTGAATCTTTCGGCATTTTTTCCTGAATTAACGAGTTAAACGGAATCCAAATAACTAATATATATATATATATATTTATATTTATTCATTTATTTATTTATTTATTTATTTATATATATATTATTCAGTTTAATTATGCAATATCATTTCAGTAAAACCTTGGCATCTCTCAAAATCGAAATAAGTACGCAATCTTACTTACTGGTTGCCTTTCTATGTGGTGATGACGTTATGAAATTACAACTCTTCGATGCGCTGTAGACATTTTAATGTAATTGAATGAAATTGCTAGAATATTACATGGTGCGCATTAATTCTGTCTTGTAACTTGTACTCTTGATTACTTTCTCATTTAATTATTTTCTGAATCATTTTATTTCATCCTTACTACAAGACAGGGACGTGTAGAGGAATGCAATTACACGGCATGCAATCACAATGTCATGGAATGCTGATTATAGTGGTTCATTTGGGTCGAATGAGAAAAAACAGCGAAACTACTCGGAGGATTTGCATTGGTACACGCCCTTGGGTCACACTTCCAGAAGCAGCACAAATGAGGGGAAAGCCCACAGCTCGCTAATTTTCCTCTTTTAAATTCTTTCACCCCCTCGATATATCAGTCTTTGTCCATCAACAAAGAAATTACTTTCAAACCTATTCTTTGTTGAAACATTCATTGTGAAACAAACATTGAAACATGTTGAACATTTTTCCCGAACCAACAATTCTGATATAATAATAGGTACAGAGAGCTGGCTAACAAATGAAATTAGCGACTACGAAGTATTTCCTAAANAGTTAGGATGTAATCCCCTGATTCATAGCTTATCCGTTTCCGTAAAATCACCGATTAGTGGGTTGAAGTGTGCCAAAAATAGTGAAGATATCACCGTGAAAATGGGCATGTATTTTCGCTCAAAAATCGCTGTCTTTTCTTTATTAATACTTAATATGAGTAACGTAGGTGTGTTCTTTGTCTATGCTTTCCTAAAATCACAAAATTAATTTCGACAACGTGAAGTAGATTTTTTAGTTTCGATGGAAATTTATATCTCGTTTCTTCAGTGACCCTTACCAGTGAAATTAGAAATCCATTAAAGTTGTATCTCTTAATTGAAAAATAAATTTCTTTTACATGGACAAACTTTTGCATTCAGCTTACATCGCAGAACTGCCTCAACCACGCTCCAGTTTCAGTAGCGTAGTTATAATCTCAGAATTGTGCGAATTCAGAGTGAGTGGACAGAAATTCATTTGTTATGACATCACTCAAGAGGTTTTTTTCCGAATCGAGTATCTATGCAGACGGATCTTCCTAGAGTAATTGTTATTCTTGGATAGTATGGTAACGCATTAATTTTTCAAGTAATTCAACGGTGAATCACTCATGAAGGAAAATACTCATTACTTTTAGCTAAATATGGAAGGTTTGCTTTTTTCGTTTCATTTTTATATAGGTAGAGAGATAATTATTGCTTTCATAAAAAAATTTACATCCAACAAGATTTCAGAAAAATCACAACGTTTTAGATTTCCTGTTTAATATATCAGAATGTTACTCATTATTAAATTAATCGGAATAAATTATTTATTTTAGCGTACTTTTAACCAAATCAGCGAAAAGTTTACATTAAGTGATTCAGACTCTTAAATAAAAGACATTAGATGCATTTGCCGCATATTTCTATTCCAACCTTTGATATTCTGACGGGTCTTTCGGCAATTTCTCGGGTTCCGTAAANATTTATATCCAACAAGATTTCAGAAAAATCACAACGTTTTAGATTTCCTGTTTAATATATCAGAATGTTACTCATTATTAATTTAATCGGAATAAATGTATTTATTTTAGCGTACTTTTAACCAAATCAGCGAAAAGTTTACATTAAGTGATTCAGACTCTTAAATAAAAGACATTAGATGCATTTGCCGCATATTTCTATTCCAACCTGTGATATTCTGTGGGTCTTTCGGCAATTTCTCGGGTTCCGTAAATTTTGTTAGTTTTTCGGTATCAAATATTTTCTTTCTCAGCTTAAAAATCACGAGAAAGTATACTTTAGGTGGCACTTTAGCTATTCCATTATTCAAAGAGAAGTGGGGAGTAATCGTTACCCTCGTCAATTTTTGTTTCTGGATTTTGGAATTTATCCCTCTCCCGAAATTTCCATGGAAACGGGTAGTTTGTTTATAAAGGCGAATGTAAAATCGATTGTATCTTATTATAGCCATCACTAACTGGTTTGGCTGATGATGATGATAGAGACAGTGATCAGTGATTGACCGATGTAATTTGTTTACCCGTTTAAGGCCGGATATCCTTCCGATCCCGAAACCGTGTATAAAGTTGAGCTCCCACCGGGGTCGAACCGCGGACCACTCACGCCAAAGGCGGACATGCTACCAACTAGACTAAGCGGGACCGATAGCTTTTATTCGAAGTTGCGTTCAAAATTAACGAAATTGATAAGTCATCATCAGAAACTCAAAATGAGCCCCCGAATTTGTTAGGCCTCTGTTACAGAAAAATTAAATCGGTAGTTTTTTACAATATTTAAAAAATTTTCTTCATTGTTGGCCAGGACATTTTATTTTTTGTTTTCGGTGCCTTTCTTGGAAAAGGTTGATAACCTTTATTGTTCCTTCCCTTCGTTGAAACAGCTTTCTACATTTTTAGTGTGTTTTTTCCGAAGGGCACAGTAAACGTTAGAGCCGATAATTCACGGCATAAATTCAATGTCGCGTCAAAACGAGCAAGGAAATTTGGGATCCGTACAGTTTCCTGCATTGCAATGTCACTTACATAATTTAAAATCGCTTTCACGCTTAATTTTCACTTCTCATTTCTTCAGTCTTGAGTGCTAATATAGATATAATAAATATTTTTCGTACCATTTTTCACTACTGCCGATGTACAAGAGGAAATTAAATTATGGCTGTTTGTTTTTCTTCGGCTCAGTTCAGAGCCCTTCTGCGTCATCTTCATGCAGCAGGAGAAGTCACACATTGAGGCGCGAAATGCATACATCGCACAAAAAGAAGTGTGTGTTTTGTACGGCGTTTGAGTTCATGAGCGCATGACCACTTGAATACCTTTTCAAGTATTTGTATTCGCCAAGGTAAACATCTACCTTTTATTTAATCCTTTCCTGGTCAATTTTTCGTTTGCTTTATCATCTTCGTTCACGGTCTATTTTGGCAATTTGATAAATGAAACTAATGCGAAACCTTGGCGGCAATTCCAACATTTTCACTCAAATTCTGCTCTAGGTTTCACTTTTTAACATCGGGTGTAGTCAAACTTGGAAGGCGAGTTTATTTAACTAGCTTGAATCTAATATAGGCTTCCTTTTTACCGAGATGATAAATGCTCCCTCTTTATTTTGAAGTACGTGTTGATTTTAACTGCGTCTCGATTGATATAATATTGCGCAAAAGCTTTTAAAGATACATTAGCTGTGCGGTTACTTACGACCTCGCCTCAGTTTGTTTTTCCTAATTGCTTATTAAGTGTGCCAGTGTGAAGTATAAAAATGATTCGGGTTATCAATCATTACAGCCGTTTCATAACGCTGCGTGCTGTTCGTAAGATTTAACTGGATAGTTACACCTGCAAGAGAGTCAACATTTTGTGATCCGGTTTTAGCCGCGCTATGATTTCTTCTGAAGGTGTGGCAAGTTTTATAGTAAAGTACTCTCATAGATCACTAACCATTACGAAAACGACTGATTTACGATCGAAAATGGTTCTCCGATATAGGTGGATAATACATGTGAAAATATCCTATAACAAGGTCCTTTTTAGATAATGGCAGCAGCTCTTTGAGGATTCTTAAACGAATGGCCTACTCGACGGCTGTGTTCGTTCTTGTTCAAATGTTAATTTTCGTTGATATATCTCCTTTTCAAAAGGTATGGAGTAGGATGCTCTAGGAATCTGAAATTCGCTTGATGTTATCTATTTGAAGAACTTTGAAGCTTCACTGAAAAGTAAGGAATCCGAAAATTCGTATATTTTGGAACAAAGAGTGGGCTGAAACAATTGTGAATTTTGTTAACGTCGCATAAATTTGATTAACTTGATTCTTGGTTTGAGTAAAATTATCACCCTCATTGCCAGAACCATGGTTTCTCCCAGTTTCAAAATGCTGCGTTAATGCATTGATATTATACTTCATGATTAGATGTTGAGGATTGTAATAGGTATGGATTTGCAATATGCTATATATGGAATGGCAGTTATCCACATAACGTGTGAATCTTTCAGTATTTACATCAATCAGTATGTGAGCTTTTCATTTGATTTTGGTTATCGTAAACCTTTTTGTATGTCCGTAAGTTAGGATGTAATCCCCTGATTCATAGCTTATCCATTTCCGTAAAATCACCGATTAGTATTTTCCTCTTTCTTAGGGAAGGTAGGAATTACCTTAATTCTTCCAACACATTTCTCAGAAGATAGATTACGTAATCCTGCATTGCATGGCTGTTCATTGAGGGATAATGAAAGAGTCTTAATCGTTTCTTATTAGGTGGTTGAGTTTTAGTGCTGGTTGTTCATGGCGCGTTGGTCTGAATTGATTTCAAAAGGCCGGGCAGAGGATGAATAAGAGCAAATAAGGCTGATTTCCATTCTTTATATTGTATAAACTTGTCTGAATGTTTTTGAAAGCAAGAAAACTTCTCCGTGGTTATTTAACATTTCTCAGAGCTTGAGAGGACTTCAGAGGAACGAACAATGAAAAGTTGAAGCCACAAGAAATGCGACTGTGGTTTAGATGCACGTTCCATCATCAGGCACAGAACCCACGCATACATAATACATACGGATTTCTTTTGGTGAAGTAAAGGATACTCATCTTTTCATTGCTTTATTATGTATCACCACAAAATAAAGAAACCATTCACTATGCCTCCAAAGAGAATCGTATGTTTATCAAAATTATCCATATGGTTCTCCACCGCTTGAAAATATTACCTCCCCGGGTTTTAGAATATTTGGATGACGATTACGATGTCTTTGGAACCGTTGCCAAGATTCGAGTTCCTATTGTCTTGTCACTTGAGAATCCTATAGCACTGTTTCTCTCCCTCCCCAATCTTGTTCTACGCTTTATTCTCCATCCATAGGGTGTAGTTATCTAACAAGTGTCCATTCCTGGCCGTCCTTCCGGTGATTCTTTACCAGATTTTTAATCTTCCAGAATTTTTGAAATGCGAAAGAGATTGCGCCTGTAAGGATGTAATATGAGCTGATGAGTAATATGTTTCTATGGTTATCAGAAATTGACAATTTCTCACCTTATTCAAGGTTAAAAAGTTATTAAAAGAGCTATTCTATTAATTTGTTTTAATTATTCTAGGTGGTTTAATTATTAGTCAGAAGAAGAAAACGTTTTTTATTTCTTGTTTCATCTAATTTTCTTTAATCTTGCCTTGTTCGTTTTCTTATGTTGAGCGTAACCCAGATGATTTATCTTTCACAATGAGGCCCCTGGCAACAGAATGGGGTATTAATTAAATTACTCATTAAATAATGTCTTTATTTTGGCGAAATTGAGAGTTTAAAGTCTCCTCTGTCATTTAACCCATTGACCCTTGGAAACGGTTTGGTGTTTACTTGCAAAGACTATTTCGGATGGTAGTAATAAATTAAGAATAATATTTTGAGCTATTTTTTCACGGGCGGTTGTAAACATTAATTAAAATCATTTTTAACGATGTTAAGAGTTAAATACCCAGCTTTTAGTATACTTCTGATTTTATGATCAATCTTTTCGATGTACGAATTATTATGTATGTTAAGAGACAATATATACTTATTTGATGAAATTATTATTTCTTTAGATAGGTACTTTTTCCTTAATGTCCCGTAACCTCAGGATGGTGAGTATATATTTTCTATTTGACGCTAATGACGATGACTGATAGCGGCTTTTAACTCCATATATCGTATATAACATATACCAAAAAGGCTCCAGCAGCTTATACGTAATGAAAACCTCATACTGATTCATTTGGTCGAAGTGCATGCATTTATGGTGATCTGAATTTCCCGACCCTCACCGATTCATTCTATGACGAATTCGGAGGCGAATTTTCGCTGCTGTGGTTCTCCAACAAGGTCACCGAGCGTTCTTCCTTTTTCTTCATACGCCACATTCTCAAATTCATACGGTGATGTTTTTTACTCAACGGGCACCTGATTATCCAATGATAAATCATCCTGAGGCCGTCTGAGAAAATACCCATAAAAAAAGGCGTAGCTTTTGAGTGGATAAGCAGCGAGACGTGATCGAGTTTGCATAATTTATCGCTTGAATCGTTTCCTTCCTTTCGTTATGGTGGTCCAAATCAGATGAGCTTCCAGCTATTTTGATGGCATCGCTCGCTTCCTCCGATTTTTTCCCCCGATTCTCCAATACCACGCTTTAAATGATTAGCCAAATATTTTTCTTAATAATATATCAGGTTCGATGATCATTTTGTGGGGGAGATAGATTTAATATAAGAACTTGAAAGATTATATTGATTAGCAGTAAAGGATTACAGGTTTTCGCCTGCATTTATATTTTTATGTGCCTAAGGAGAACTTTGTTTGCTTCTTTCCGATATGTTTCATTCCATATTTTGGGTGATACCAAAGAATTGGGCTCTCAATCTGGAGCACTTTCCCTTCTGCCTCAAGCTGTTTAACGTTAGCAATGGGGTGTGTTACATATAAAGGAAGTTTTCAGTCATCTTATTCCAGATTTCGTCTGTTTTTGAGAAGTGACATTGGAATTTATGAGGATATTTTTGCTTCGTAAATCTCGACGAAACTTTGCACCCCCCATCTGCGTACGTATTAATCTTTATCTGCAATTTCCATCGCCATACGGATGTTCTTACTTCCGCATTTTCTGTTTGGATATTTTCATTTTCGATCGTATTAATCCATGGATAGATGGCCGGATTCAGATGTCAAGCGAGGCATTCGCCTCAGGACGAAGCAAAATGCTTTTTTTAGCTTGAATAAAATATCTCTTCCAGGTCAGTTTAAGTCTCTCAGTAAAATCAGCCGCTTATGTATTAAGAAAAAATGTGCGACTTCAGGTAATCCGGAAATGGCTCGATTGTTTCTTTCCTCAATTCTCCCGCTTTGAAAAGAATTATGAATAACGAGCATTCATTTCAAGCTTTGTAAGCTTTTTGACAATACTAGTGACCTGAAAGGTCGTATTTTATGATTTTATTTTATTATTAATTTGTAATTTTGTTATATTATTATTGATTTTGTAATTTACTTCTTATACACAGCTTTCCTAAACATCTTTTAGCATGAACTATCAGTAGGTTTGCGTAGGTTTTTCACACCCCCCCTTCTCTGAGGGTGTTTTCCTGCTGTGGATATTTTTTCCTAAGATATCACCTTAGGTTTTTTTTTACATCCACTCCTAAAGTTTTCCTCTCTATTTCTTTTCACCTACACACAAGTCTTCATGTACATAAAATCATTGACGCAAGGTTAGATGGAAGAAGAGACTTTTCAGTCTCAATCTCGCCTTTAATAAAGACCTTATTATTATTATTTTCATAGGTTACCGCACCGTTTGCAAATAAAACTCCTGATATTCGTACTCGAACGATTCAAGTACTAGAAGAGATTTCGGAAGCGTGCTGCGACAGTGATACGTTTATATACCTCGGAGACTATTCAATGTCACGGCGATCAACAGGTTGCTAGGAAACGCTTATATAATGTGCAATTTCCCGAATAATCATCACCTTGCAACCGTTTAACCTTGGGACATGAAAGTTGAATCGCGTTAATAAATGAGGACTGCTGTTTTTTGTTTCTTCCATCTGTCCGATCAAGAACTCTTATGTAACGTCAATTCGCTTCGCTTTCCTAAGGAATTGCTACAGAAACATCAAGAACGGCACCGCGTCGCTTTTATGCTAAATATCATAGAATGTAAGCTTATGGTTATCAGTAGTGAAATAAGTTTCAATCCATAGATTGAAATTATTATCTACAGAGCTTATAAGTCATTACCATTTGTATTAAGGTCGCATAAAATGGATTTCCATTTTCGATAAGTGATTTGCCTTGAAGCAAAAATTCAATCATATGGAGAATAAACGAATAATAGGCGTATATGTAATTTCTCGGTGCAAGATAATGTATCAGTTAAAATACCTTGTGTGATATTTCCATTCCATTAATAAATCAATATATTAATTTTATTGGCGTGATAAAAGTCCGTCTGATACACTAAAAAATAGACTTTGTTAAAATAGTCACTTATCCTTTCTCTGGTTAAATTGATGCTGTAGTTGAGTTAATGAAAGAATTTTGATTGAATGTATGTATTTCAAAAATTTCACAATGAAATAACGATATACTCATGTGTGCCTTGCTACTTTACTTATAGATTTTATGTCAATGGAAGTCATTAGGGGATTTGGGGGGAGAGGTGGCGGAGAGCCGCCATTCATGGCTTTTTAGCGTTAGAAATTTGTATAGAATTTGACGAGGAGCGTGAATCAAAAAAACATTGTGATTTTTTTCCACAGTTACTATATATCTGATGCATTTATCGCAAAAAGTGATCTGTTAACAGTAAATTAGGGATGCGTTCGTGGGGAAATTGTATTAAATCGCCCCCTTGGCAAGTTCCTAGGTCCGTCCTATTTTTCATATTCCGTTACGATCTTAATTAAGCGAAATTACTTTCAGTTACAATTACAATTACTTTCCGTTACGATCTTAATTAAGCGAAATTAATTACGATCTTAATTACACGAAATTAAATTCGGAAGTCGAGGACAGTATTCGTTGGATGTATTTGAAAATCAGTGGAACTTGTTGAATACTAATGAACTGCCTATAAGTGATAAGACACTAGTGATGTTTCGAGGTTTGGGTTTTCAGTTATTATTTACTTAAATGTTGTTAGCGAGAAAATTAGGTTATAATTGTAGAATGTTGATATTCACTTGTGAAAAGCATCATTTTAGTGTCATTCTATGAGGTACGTCATCAGACTTCGCGGATAGTTAAGCTATTTAGTTTCCATGAGAAATTTGGATTAATTTATACTCCAGGATAATTGTAAGTCGTTTATAACGCAGAAGAACTGTTCCACGTCAAAAATTATGTGCTCTGCGTACTCTCTGGACTACATCGTGCTAGCTGCTGAAGCATCAAACGTTGAAAAATTAAATTTTTGCCTTCTGCCACTTCATCGAGGTTAAGTAAGAATGTACGTTCTCTTTGAGTTTTTCAGGGTTAATAATTGACTGGAATCAATCTATGAGAAATTCAAAGGTATCTAATTGAAAAGCTTTAATAAAGCCAACGGTTTCATTTGCTTCACGTTCAGTTGAAAAAAAACGCCCTTTCGATTAAATGAAATCATAATTGCTCATTATCGATCTTGTTAGTTTGATACCACGACAGACTAAAAGCATTGAAGTAAAATTTTAACTTGGCGAGGGTAGACTTCTGAAGCTGAGGGCAATTAGAAGGTATAAATCAGTAATCGTGAGGCATGTTCGTGGTTCACGAAAATACATTTAACATTTATGATTATATTGATTTACTCGCTTGAGGTATTAAATGACTGTTATTTGCTAAAACAGTGACTTGCAGGATCGAGAGTTTCTTTATGTCAAGAAATGGAAACCATGAACGTTCGGATACGCAACGCACATAATAATTTTTGTATTTACATATCCGTTTGCTTCCGTGAGTCATCCTGGCCACCTTTATGTCTACAATCATTCGGGAGGGTTTATTCGAGCATTGTTGAAGAGATGGACAGGTCTGTGAAAGCTTTTAGCGAATTAAGTGCTGGTAACAAAAGAAAGCACATGCAATTATGCTCTTTTAATAGAAGAACCTGTAAGTCAAGGCCGTCAAAATTCAGCCCATCCCAGAAATTAAGTTTAAATCAATCAAGTTTTATTTTTGTACCCCAATATCTTAAGTTGCCGATGAGGTTTTCATGCTATTCAGATAACACTTACTACGGAATGCACTGGTTCATGTGAGAGAGATTCCATCGTTGGAACATTTATTTAATTAATTAGGAAAGACTTTAAGAAATGTTTGAACGAAATCCTAATGGTACTAGAATTGTCGCTCGGTTTCGATTCCTTAATCGCGGGACTTGATCCGTTTACGACATGTCTAAATGTGGGGGACTTAAACAATTATCGTCATCCGATCACGGCGAAAGAGGATCCCACGAGCTTAAGCAGCGGAAGACCCTTATTTGTAGAGAAACAGATGACTTCTACGCTAGGTCAAGGATAGGCAGGACAGGAAGTGGATCCGTTCCATGGGTTAGTGCGTAAGATTCGTTGGACGCATTAGGGTTGCGTTTCGTTTCTCAAGATTAACGTGGTACTCCCTCGAATGTCTGTGACGCTGTCTGTAAATCATTCAGCCTGAACGCTGGTTGGATACTCTAACCCCTGTACTATTAACTAGAAAAAGCTTTCGGTAAGGGTTCAGAAATTGACCAAGATGAGGATTCGATTCTCTGCGGGAATATGGTGAAATGACCTTAGCTGTCGGAGCACTTTGAAATTACTGCTACTACAAGATGAGGAATGAGGTGGTTTGCCCTTGCTTCCCTCACTGAGGCTAAGAGTTGTGAGTGGAAAAGTCGGCGTGAGCTTAGCGCAATGGCTCTATCAATATAAATTTTTCTGAATAAGATATTCCGTAAGGTGGTCGTGCTATTATATATAAAAGAACGGAACATTCATCATTTATCTGTTGGTATTGTATAGAGAAAATTAACCTTTAAAACCCGGTTAATTTTGTTATTTTGCATTTACAGTGTATTAGATTATATTAAATTATACTTAATTTATTTTACATTTTACAGTATATCATATTTACTACAGAGCGTTTATCTACATTAAGATCTAATTGCCATTTTGCGCACAACATTTGTATAGGAGTTAAGTCGTTTGCTACGGAGTTAAGAATCAATAATTATTATAAATATCCTTTTCATAATTTCTCTCCATTGTTCAAACTTTGCATGAATGTAAAAGGAGTCTGGAAAATCAGAGATCGCTTGTGAATGTTAAAAAGATCAGTGTTACTCACTCTAACCCTTGGGTTTAAATAGGAAGAAAAGATCCATGTGTGTAAGTTTAGATTTTCTCAAATATCTGCAAACCACTATCAAGTTGAAATTTCGCGAGAACAAATGGCATGTTTTGACGGCCGATGCAATTGCTTTTAAACGTTAGATACGTACTCACGCAGATTAATTCGAAAGTGGCTGCGTTTTCGATTAATTTTCAGTTTATTTTTGTCTTTAACCCTCAGTTCCTGCATTGTTTAACCCTTTAGCGAATCTGCGTGGTAGAATCGAGAAAAAATTCATCAGGGACCGGAAAATGGTTAGGGATCTCGCCGCTGGTCAACCATGAGCGGGAGCTGGCATTGAGTGTCACGCCACTCCTTCCGACCCCCCTAAATACTAATTCGGCTTCTTGGTATGACGCATGACCAGGATGATGTTCTCTCCCGTGGGACCCTGTTCGCATGGGCCGTCGCGTGCCAAGTGACATTTCTTGTCCTCTCTCTCTTCTCCACCCTTCCTTCTTGCCCATCGCATTATTTATATTGGGGCGAGCAGTGCCTCTTTTAAGTTAACTATCTCTGCTTCGTAATACAGATCATAGCGGAATTTCCTACGGCCACCTGTAAGTGAATCGTAGGCGCATTGGAAGGCGTCGGTCCGCAACATAAACTTTGTTACCAAGGTCACGTTGCGGATATTGATAACTTCAGATTGTACTTTTAGCCGTTAGGTATGTATAAACACTTGCCTTTATTTAAGACGCCCGCTCTTTCTCTGTACTGCTACCATATTTTGATGAATGAAACATCATTAGTCTTTTGGTACAGGATGGAGGGAAACGAATCTTTCATTTTTGTCTCAGTATTGTTCGTCGCGATAGTAATACGAAAGACACTGAGGTATGTGTGATTCTTAGTTATGGCTAATTTATGGTTATCATTTTGAACACTCCTCGTTGATTTTTATGAAAAATTTTATTAATATATTCATTGTCCTGTACAAATATTCATTGCACTTACATGGACTTGTTCCACTCACAACATTCTGGCTCAGTAAGGTAAACTACCTCACCATGCCTAGCTCCCTCATTCTCTGTCTGAAGCTTTCCTTTCCGAAGAGTGGAGGGCTTAGGTCCGTATAGTCAAGTGGGTAGGGCGTTTGTCTTTGCTGGAAGCTGTCTCCGGTTCGATTCCCGGACGGGGGCCATAAGCGCGAAATGACCGCAGGCTCTTTTAAAATATCTATATTACTGCAAAGAGTGGAGGGCTTGAGGATCCAACCACGAATGATGGTTCACTAACAGACTTTTTCTCCGTGTATGACCTTTTTAGCGATGACTAGATGAAGAATTTGGTTCACCTAATTTTCTGTATCAATGAATATCCTTATAACAGTGATAAAGCTCAGCTTACCTAATCTCTTTAAGTATCATTAGTAATGCATTAATGTAATCGCCTAAGGATTGAAATAATGTATTTAGTTGTCATAAACCTTGAAATAAATTTCAGAAAGGTTTCGAAGAAAATTTGAACATAATTTTCAGTTGACGATCCAAAATGATGGCAGCAGGAATTATCTACTAAAGTGGATGATGATCTGGGTGCCGTTCCGACAGACTGTTCCAGACTGACGCGTCCATGCAGGAACCCCAGCTTAAATACTTGGCAGGCCGAAGCCAATGACCGAACCGGGATGGTCCTGGAAGGACAGTCACCAAGGTTCAGCCTGCCTGGGCTGGACACCCAGGCCACGCACCGTGGCAATTCCTTTCTTGATTCAACAAAAATTTTACAATACAATCGATTACAAAATAGGAGGCCTTTCTCCGAAGTGGATATTTTCACTGTTTCATACTGAAAAATGAAAATGGAAGATTGTTATAAGAGCTGTAACGTCATCCCCAATGCAGTGCGAATTTATCATCGTCTTAGCAATTCCAGCTGAACCTTCGTAGAACCTTTATAGAGTTCATTTCAAGCTGCCACTTTTCACTTAATAACGATCGATTCTGGTCAAATTAAGTAGAATTTTAATTAAAGATAGAAACATCTAAAAGTGATCGAAGCAATTTCCTTAATATAATGGAATGAGAATCATTCTCTTTAATTAAAGTAGTGAAAGTCACGCTAGATATGTCTCTCTCAACCCTCAAATTACTCGTACGTATTGAAGAAACCTTTTAACAAAATTTTAATTTTAAAAATAAATAATTTCTTAATATTCGGAACAGAAAAATGCATTTAATTCGTCTCTCGTCTCGATTTTATCGTTCGAAGAATGAAGACCAAACTTGTCTCCGAAACTTGAGCCAATATTTCCTTTTCCTCTGCTGGTTCTTTTAGTTCAGGAGGAATTGATTAATGATTGATCAGCCAAACAACACCGTGAAATCTTTCTGTATTACCTTTTCAATCCACCAGAAAAATATATAAGGAGAGGGCGGTTAAAACACTGCACAGCACACGTGCTCTGAGAAACTTCACCTCCAGGTATTGTGTGGTCCATATATGCCGTGTTTTTGGCAGCTCGGATGGAAAAACTCGTAGCCTTTAAGCGAAAATACCGTGCGCGATCTGTGAAAAAAAGGCAAGTCATTCGAGAAAAAAGCTGGGCTAACATTTTTTCCCCTCAATGGCCCGGTGCTTGGGTAAAACATTCCTCGGCTACCGTGTACATTCCTCTTCCTTTCACTCCTTTAATCCAAACACGCGTTTTTATCTTTCCCACGTTTCCACCCCTTCTTCAGGTATGCGCTCCTCCGCCTCGTCTTTGTCACTTCTACGTTTGTCTTTCGGAATGGTTTTGAAAAGCGAGGTTTACTTGCGTATTCCGCCAGCAATCCTTTAGAAAAAAGCGACGAGAGGGCAAATAAGAAGTCATTTCTCCGAGCGACTTCCTTTATTTATTCCTGTGCTTGCGCTGGTCACGTCGAAGTGTTCGAGAGAGGGATAATTTGTCGACGCATCAGAGAGGACCCTCAGGAAGTGTGACCGAGTGGTCCTTTCCATGTCAAACCATTTGGGTCCTCTTGAGCGCAGCTGAGGGGCTTTCGAGTGAGTTTTTTGGAAGACAAAGAGAGATCGAATAGCGGCGCCCGGGTGGCTAAATTTTTGTCCTCTTGTTTGGCGAAAACTGTCTTTTCATTTTTTGGACCAACTAGGTTCGGCGGCAAAAATTTGTTCATTACCGCTGTCTGACTGGAAGTTCTCTCATACACGCAAAAAGATACGTCCCTCCGCTTACCCGAATGCATTCATTAAAGCTTATTACTGCGGGGTTTGGTATTTCAGAGGTGCAAATGGACTTAATTAATTTCTGTGTGGACCGTATTCTAAATTGTGCATTCCGTAGTTCGTATTTGTATTCTATTGTCATCGAAGCGCCTCTCTTTTCGTTTCGGTGCCAGTTTTTATTGCATAGCATTCTCCAAGAATGTAGCTCTGAAGTGTTAATAGGAGAAAGATAGGAGAATAGGAGAAGGCAATAACTTTCCGCGTAGAATCATGCGCCTTGATGCCCAAGGATAAAAATAATGAAGTAGTAGCTCCAAGAACGTAGTTCTGATGTATGAATAATCTAATCTATTTCAATAGTCAATGGGTTAGAAGTTATTGAAGAGGTTTGGGTTTCGAAAGAAACTATCGGAGATAGGGCACTAAGGGAAAGGGAGGGAACAGAAGAAATTTTAGATGAAGTATTAAGGAATGGGTTCCCTACTAAAAGGTAAAAGAAAGGATTTTTTGGGAGGATGTTAAAAATGCAGACGCCGACGGTGATAAAGGCTTACTGTGATGACAATATGCCTAGGCCGGGTAATTGATAGAGGTAGGTTGAAGGTGAAGTAAGAGAAGGTGAGATAAGGGCTAAAGGTGTTGAATGATGTAGCCATTTATATCTGCTGAGCACCGCATTTTAGTATAAAGAAATGGATATTTCAATTGAGATTTCGAAGCCGGACAATAACAGCCATGTCCTATCAAGGATTCGAACCCGGGACCTGCTACCACGCTAACCAGCGAGGCCGGTCGTAGATCGGTCCGTTCGGAAGTAGTTCTCCTCCATTCCCTAATAAGTGGTGGTTGTGCAACGTATTTTATGATAACCAAGTAATTGTATAAGATTTCTTCTCTGTAGACATTTCACTCTATTACATGTCGTTGAGACAGATCAAGATTCATTAGTAGCTTTTCTTTGACTGAAATTCTCACGCCGTCCATGATGGGGTAATGGTTGGGATAGGGTATCCGTATCCAAAGAAAAGGGCGTTTAGTAGGGAATTTTAAGCTACGCAAACGGTAAGGTAGAGGATTTATGATCAAATGTTTTAAAATCGTTAACTTTTGGTTTGCGTATCGTGGCTGTATCATAAATTTGGAATTAATTCCGGAGTAGAGCACGACTCATTCTCCGAAATTTTGATGACATCCCGTTAACGACGGTATTCAGCAATTTGGCATATTAGTAAAGGAGTTTCCGTGATATCGGTTTTACGCAGCTCGACCTTCAAATAAAAAGTATTGGAGCGGCGTCATAAGGAGATGCGATGTGCGTGACTTCTAAAAGATGAATAAACGACGACATTCTCTCGAAGTCCCCTTAACTGCGACTCGAAAACCATAAAAAACCCACGAGGGCAGTTACTCCTTCCCGATAAGACAGCTTAAAAGAATGAATTCCGGGAAGGCGGATAGGAAAATCATAAGAGATACAATCAGATGTCCAGTCTAATTTGCTCTAGAGTTGAACACTCTTGTGCTACATTCAATTTATCGCGGAGAGATACTCGAAGGGTCGTTCCTTTGGTTCTCAAAATGGTGTTTTAGCGGAATGTAACGTCGGCCGCAACATTCTGAATCTTGCGAATTTTCGCGGTCTCATGGAGGCGCTGTAATAATTCATTTATATCTCTCCGATTTTATGCTTCCTTTTCTGGATTCAGTCACGGAAGTCGCTCACGATCTTCATGTTATGTTAAGAAGCCTGTGTGAAATTCGTTAATAAAAATCCAGCGTGTGATATCGAAAGAGGATCGTTGATGTACCATCCTAGGGATGGGCTAAGCGCATTCTGGTCGGGTATTGTAAGCATTTTCGAATCTAATGGACTATTGATCGCTAGAAAGCCACTTATCCTAGCTGTTCCATTTGTAGACCGTCTCTGATGTCGTTTCCATTGAAACTGAAGCTAATTATAGTTTTGTAAGGAATGAACGGGCCGAAAATAGCTCTTTATTTTCCTCGCGGTCCCCTTATTAATTCTCGACGTCCTGAGATATCTCACAAATTGATCGTGACAGGCTCAACAACCTCGCCGTCCGTCAAAAAAGGGTGGAGGTTAGCGCCTGTTCTTGTAAAAGTTCGAAGGTTTTTCTGGATTGTCCATCCGAGCCACTCCTAGTGATCTCAATTTTGTTGTCCACTTCATTCCCCGTGAACGGAATGAGTTTCGTAGGTACCAATTTATCGAAAAATTTAGGCTACCAGAGAGAAGACAGGCAATCTGCGGCGGTGCCTCGAGGTATGACCTGCTCCGGGTAATATATTTAGAGTCATGAATTTTCGTATTCGATATGTTTTGTTTTTGAGATGTCCTTCTGAACTTGATGAATGTTGTCATGGTAGTTTTTTTTTATTGTTTGGTTCCTCTCATTGGATCAATTGCCTCTTGAGGGTTATCGATGCAAGTATTCAGCTGACTAGTGATCCTTCCTTTTTGATTTAGTACTCCATAAATTCCTTTGCAAAACTCTTTATTATGATGAGTAGAAATTTTTTCCATGCAAAAATCCGTAACTGAATTAAGGAAACTTATGGGTGCATTCGTACAGACGGTTTATCAGCAAAATGTTATAGCCAACAAGCTCACAGGTAGACATAGACTCTCTGATGTAGAGGATTAATACCGCTACCGGGTTCCGGGTTTCCGATTTCTAGGAGTTACCCGGTAATTGTGTGTTTTTAGACCTCTAATTCATTAATAGACGTGTTCCATTTTTTTTCTTTCAAAGACTCTCCGAGTTGTATAGGATCGCCAATAATATTCTGCATAACTTTACTATAAGAGTTTTCCCGCTCGAAAAATTGTCTCAGAAGAAATGGGTGTGTCATTTTGAAGGTCTAATATCGTATTAATCTACCGTTCGTTGGAGTTCGCTTTTATCTCGTCAATCCTGCTTACACTCCCTGAGTTGGAATAAAAATAAGAATAATAATTGCACAAAACGAGCGAGCTAATAAATGATAATACTTCTGCCATTCACGTAGTCTCCGAACGAGCTCGGTTCAGCTCCTTTTAACCCAACTTTATTATTCCGAATTACCTTATTTATGGACCTGGGAACGAATGAAATCGTCCCGTGGATGCAACTGGAGATCGGCTATCCCCATTCCAACCGCGGCTGGAAAAGAATCGGGTTTAAAATTAGGCTCCACCATGTTTTCGCCAGTTTTAATTGCTCATCTCATGAAGATTTCATCCACCATATCCAATGTTCCCGCTCCCCTTCCTTTCAAAGCCGCAAGATTGCGAAAAAAATCGCATAGGATTATCGACGCTATTCCAAGGGACATTTTTTTCCCGCTGGAAGCGTGTTGGGCGCCTAGCTGATACGAGCGGAGATAAATTGGCATCCATCGTATTGGTATGTTATGGAATGCGCTCTTTAATTGACGTACTGGGGTTCCCCCTTCCAGCAATCGTCTATCCCTCCCTTTCAATAGCTGATCGCCTCGTCGGTTCTTTTTGTTTTTTCGCTCCATAAAACGTTTGAAGAGAAAAAATAGAGCGAGGTAGTTGTTTCGCTCTCGATAGTTGGATGTCGTTCAATTGGGGTATCTTAGTTAGGAAGGTCTTCGATGGATCGATCACTGATAGATCGAGTGGTTTGTTTTTGATAGAACTTGAAGAGGGGGGAGATGCATTCCGCCCGCATGATGCGATTAACCAAGGCATTTACCGATATTGGCGTTGCTGGTGGTCTTACTCTTTTTCTCCATTTTCACTAATAACCTTTTGGAATCATTGTTCTTCTTACAAAAAGAAATCGATTAATCGTTTTTCTTTAGTCTGGAAAACTGTTGGTCGCTCTATCGGCTTGGTTTGTCGAAATTGTTGGGTTTTCGACGGATTAACATTTTACGAGAAAATGGATAAGGATGATATTGTACGAAAAGTACAAAATCTCCCTATCGGAATGGATAGTGTTCTGGCAAGGTAGCTCAATGGCTAGAGCTGTCGCTCGGAAAGCGGAAGACCCGGGTCCCTGTCAGACTTGTTTCGTGCCCTTCTTATTCCTTTCTTCTAATATTTTTTATATTCAGTAAAGAAGTGACGAACGGCTCTTTAGGCCTAAAAATAAACTAGTATGTCGCTTAAGGACTCATTTTTTTGCGAAAGATACGCTATAAAAATAACAATGTAGTAGCTCGAACGCTTTGTATTTACATCAACTAATGCACGTCGAAAGGGGGCTTGCAGGGTATTAATGTAGATGTAAATAGGAATTCAGAAATTTTGAGAAATGGATCTGCCCTGGATAGCTGTGTTTGGTTTTAACGATGCATATTTCTTTGCTGTAGGCTTGCATTTTTATTTAGGATTAAGATTTCCTCCTCGAATGCTCTTTCACCGTGGTTTTTTCATGTAAAGTCAGCTAAACCTTAAACATTCACAAGTTCTACCCTTAATCTTAGCAGACTTATTATTCTATCGAATTATTCTATTTATATACTCGTATCAGTTGTTGATTCCTCCCCTTACCACACCCCATTAGGCCGCTCGCAAATCAATATCAGTATAGATGTAGAAGTTAACTTGTACGCAAGCGAAATTGTTTTTCTTTTCAAGCAAAGTGTTTCTTGTAATAATTTCGTTGATTGTAGAATTTATTGTACTATCGTATCAAACGTTTCACGGTCTTATTTATCATTATTTTTCTATTATTACCTAACTTCTGTTTGCGTTCCGAGCGTATGCATATATAACATCTGAATACATTACAGAACTTCAGAGATTTTTTCTCCTCCTGTAGGACACAATGTCCGTCTGGTAATGGTTGGAAACCTCAGTCTCAGCAGGAGTCGTTGGTATGTTTCGTGCGTTCCATTTTCTCTATGCACGCAGAAGTTCACCACTTCCTGATACGACGTTGGCTCTTCTCTGCCATTAGAGCGTAGTTAATCATCAGTCAGCAGTCAGAGGAGCGGCGATTCAAAGACACGTGCATTAGCAATTACGGCTCCCGTCCAAATCGTATCGAAGAAGTTTGAATGACATGTTGCCTATTTTTAAAAGCTGAACGCCTATTGAAAACATTTGAGATAAAACCAGAGTACTTTTCGGGGAGTTTGAGGCCATTCTTGAGTTGAGGTTATCTTCAAAGAGTTAAAAGATCCCTTATCGTAACCTTGGAGACTGCTGGAAGTCTTGGTTTCCCACTAGAGATTTTCGTGCAGTTTCGCTTTTATACGATTTATCAGGTATCAAAGAGTGAGTGGAGTTTAACGCTGTAAACGATGCCGACAGAGTTTTCCGTCCTACCTGACGGAAAGATTTTTCTGAGATACCCGTTACCAGGGGAGGTCCTACCTCAGCTTTGAATGTCAGGTTTTAGTTCGAATGTTTTCTTAAAGAATGGGTTGGCAAGGAGCTAGTCCTTCGCCTTGAAAGAAGTCTAAGACTTAGATTGTCCATTGGCAACGAAACCAAGGCGAGAAAGGGGGGACAACATATGAAATGCTTGAAAAGAGGTAAAAAAACGTATTTTCTGGTTTGGGAAGTATATTAAGTCTGGTTCAGCATAAAAGTATTCGTTATTAAATTTTATTAATATTATTATTAAAGTTACGATTGTATGGAGTTGTGTTTTAACATTAGTCCGATGACTTCATGATGAGCGCTTTCATAAATTTAGTTCCGTCAAAACCGTCTCGATAATATCAAAAATCCGTCAATGAGCAAACGAAAAAACGAGAGTATTTTTTCGATTAATCATAGGTGTCCCTTTCGTATCCAATTTTTATTGTACATCGTCTGCGATTATTATCGTTTATAAATGTTTGTACGTACAGATAACGTGCACTATCTTCTGCATATCGTATGTTGTCATTGGGATGTCACCACTGGGATACCGGGGAATTTATTACTTATAATAAAGTTATCCTCTTCTAGGGGCAGAAATAGGGCATAAAATATTGAATGATAATTAAATGTAAATGTAGATGATAGGAAATGCCAAGGTCAAATGAATCGCATGAATTGTTATTCACAAAATCAGGACAGAAAGGATGGAACAAACAGTTAAAAACGCGGAAAAACACACGATCCGAATTTATTTATTTACTCCCAATCAAAGGTATTTGATTAACGCTCTTTTAATGATTCCCCTAGCTGTAGTTCTGCATATATTTTGAGTAAAAATTTCATGAGTTTTCACAATTGTCACCCGAAGATCTGTAACGAATATTATAAAATTGAAGAAAAGTTAAAACTGCTTCTTCATAACGTCCACAGACTACGGAAACAAATGTTTTGTAAGGAATATTTTGCATAATCAAAGCTAACGTTAAATTTATTTACTTAAGAGATTATATTTTGTTACTTTGTTGGGAGAATGCCATTATTTGTTACTTTCTTTATTGCGTTAGGAGTTTTATGAGCTTTCTTCAGGTGTCGAGAGCGTTTACACAACAGAGGTGCGACTCTTGGAAGACTGAATAGTCTTAAAAATTTGTATTCCTTTTGAGCATCCCAAGGTATCTAAATACGTGCTCGTCTGTGATAGTGTTATCGATGTATTGGCTCCCGATCAAAATTAATGTTCTCAGGGCACACACAAGACGGGGATGGGTGGGTTGTTTTCCAAATGATTCCAAAATGAAAAAAATATTGTGTGAAGATAGAGAGATATTTTTTAAATCTTCCTCTTTTCTCTTTAAATTCTGTCTCTTTACAACCAATTTAACACCTCTATTTATTGGAAATCCTTCCTTGTAAGGAATTTGGCACTCACAAATTTTTCACTTGCACTCCACTACCATGTTGAAAATGTCTTCCCCGTTGTATTTGTCAGATAAAAATAAAAACAAACTTAAGTGTTTTCAAAGAAAGACATTATCCACACGGATATAGTATCGGAGTTTCTCTCATTTATGTAATCGCAGCGGTTGTTTTTTATTTTCTTGTATTGGAAACCAGTTGTTTTAATTTTAGGTTGTCTCACAACAAGAGCAAAAACCTGATTATGTTCTCAAAGTAAAATTATGTGACTTTTTAATTAAGTAAATCATTTTTCGTTGTCTAATTCAACCTAGGAGGTACTACAGTTTAAATCCAAGTATCAGCACTGAAATTTAATCGGTGTATTACAAATTCGCAAAGTTTGATCATCGGATAGCCATGGAAGAAGCTAATTCAGCCTATATTTTAGGATTATTTTTCTGAATGAAATTCAAGAATCCCTTCGTGACTTTGAGTGTATATTTGTTGTGGTTTAAAAACTTACACGTAGTGTCTTTCTGTAAACTCGGTTAGGAATGCTGTTTGTCTTTCTCTTTTCTTGGAAAGGAAATGCAGACATTTAAATTAATTTTGAATAGTCTTTCCCTCATAAGATTAATATAATTATCTATCTAGAAACTCATATCGTTTTAATTGCCTCATATTCTCTTATTTCCGAGTACCCTTTCCTTCTCTGTGGTGGCGAAGAATATTATTTAATTTAAACAGATTTGTAACTTTATTCTTAATATAAACCGATCAAAACCCTAATATTGACCCCCTTTAGAAAATGCTGTAGAGTTACAACCCAGAGATCTAACTAATCAGCGATGTTGTTATAAGATTCCCAACCCTCGCCCCCCATGGGGCTTCAACATAGACGCTTAATTCCCGATGGACCAATCGTAAAGAATATTCAACCAAGGAAATGCACTCAGAAGTATCCCAGTCTTGACACGCATCGTCTTAACATCTTTATTTTACGTCCTTACTCTGCAGTTGTTTTCTTCAGGAAGTTAAATGTAATGTCTCACCCTCTCTCCGGCCAGGCCACGTTACTTTTCGCTCAAATTGTCTTTAAACCACATTCTTGTTATTCTCCGTTCTAAAAATTACTTCTTTCACTCCCAGGAATCCATCCTTATCTCGGCCTTATTTATGCTAATCCTTCTTTCCTCTTAACGCTTATTATTCCCGCCGTGCTCCTGTACACGCGTTGTCCTTAACGCTCATTTGATCATTCAACATTCACATAACACGGCCGTGCGTTAAAGGATGCAGGTATATAAAAGAATTACTACTTTGCAATAAAAGTAAGTAAGTTATTTGTAAGGTAGGTTATTATATTATATATTATTGTTTATTTGTTATTTCCACGAACGGCCTGTGGAGTAGTACAAATCACCTCCATTACTTTTTATCGTGAAGATGGAGTTCCACCAAATATCACGAAATAAAATTAGTCGTAATAATTACTTCGTCATTAATTTAATTTTATTAATTTTGGCGCCGTAGTATTCCTTGTTTTGATCCTGAATTTGACCTGGTACCAAGACCGAGAGGCTGCGAATGTTGTTATATAAACTCAAGAGTGTGACGATGATTATTCGCGCCTTGTTTTCTCAACATCTATTATGCTCCGACTCTCCATATGCTGCCATGTCAGGGATTTGTATTTTATTCCTGTCACGTCCAAACGCATTTGCCTTCACTCTATAACAAAAATCAATGATTTCATGTTTCAATCAGAGTGACGTACTTCAAATATTTACTCGGTCTCCTTTAACAAAGTTCAACAAAGGATCAATTTACTGGATAGATTCAGAGAAAGCACGTTTAGAGATGATGTAGCAGATATAATGCGTTCACCATGGCACCTTTCACGTTCACCTACGTAGACCGTTCCGATAATGCGAGAAAGATCAGAGAAATAGATGCCAGAACGAATAGATTCAAGAACTCATTTTTTCCGCGAACGATACGCGAAAATAATCGATTAAGGAAATAGAGTCATGGTGCATTCACCCCCTGCTAAACGCCGAAAGGCGGCTTGCAGGATACAAACATAGACATAGACATAATCTATGCAATTTATTTTTATTTTACTGTATCATTATTTATTTTTCATTTTTTGGTATTGCTTATACTTTCTTACTGTTTAACTATACATTTGATGGATTGATTTGATGTATCTTGAATATAATTACCTTCTAGATTCCAGGCTTTGTGCTTATAACAATTCCTACGAATATGCGATGACGCCCCAGTAATCCTTTTCTCTCCCATCGTTTTTGCTGTCACTTTTGGCTCTAAAGAGCTAGCATATCAACTTTTACACATCTCTACAATATACATCTCACATTCATACATAATGTTCGCTATCTCTGCATCACTTTACACTGAATGCAAATATATAATAATATACCTCAAGATGTCGTTTATCCTTTATAAATTTCGTATTATTTCGCATATAAGGATTGGTGTTCGGTTCATGGAATTTTATCTATTCCACAAGTCAATTTTGATTCTTCTCTCCCTTTCTTCGTCTCCTTAGCTACTTTTCGCTATTATTCTCTCTTCCGCATACATTAATCATCCATTTGGGATCGATTTTTCAAGCTCTCTCATCCTTCATTACGAAGATTTTTCATTCTCCATCGAGTCGTTCGTCACCCGTGAATTTCGGGGGTGATATTTTAATTTTCCTCATGATCTTAAATGAATGATTTTATTTTTATCTTTCTGCTTCAGCCTTTTCCATCGACTCCATTTCTCTTTTTTCCGGATTCATTTTTCATTCTCGTCACTATCATGAAAATACTCCAAGTCGTTAGTCCCCTCCGTTACCGTATTCTTCTCTACGCTCCTAACTCCGTTTCAACCCTTTCTTCCCGTACCGGTTCCTTCGTTTCTCTTATCGAAGAGGAACCCACGTCCTTGGGTGCACCTGTCCGCTCCCCTCGACCACTGTCCCATCTATTCGAGAGGATAAAAACGCCCACTTCACTTTTCATATCCCCCTCACGCATCATCGACCGGGAGGAAGGAGTCGGGGGAGGAAAGTGGGAAATACTGGTTTTGGACCCGGGGGAGTGAGTCCTCAGTTTGGCTATCGGTCACGCCCGAATCGGTGGCGCTCTCCGGACCCGATTTCTGCTCCTTTCGGGATGTTCTTTTTTGTCTCCACCCTTATCTTAGCGCGCGCTAAGGAATCTCGCCGCCGTGTCTCTACCTGTCATTCACTTTCCGCGCTCGGGCTTTGATGTGAATCTGTCCATTGTGAGTCTGCGGGTTGCACCGCGGGACGTGAGATATGATTATCGCCGAAGGCGCTCTATGACAGGCGGAGTTAAGCCGAGGAAATTACGCGAGGAATACTTATTCGAATTTTTTTTGGTCCGCAATTTTCGCGTATTCTTTTTCTGGGAACTACCGGTACTTTTCATTCCGGGGCTGCCGCCGAATTTTTATTTATTTTTTCGTTTCCGCTAACCTGATACCGGTTTTCGTGCATTTACATCTGCCAGCCATCTCTCTCGCTCGCCTACGAGATGCGTTAGATAGCAGTAAATGGCACGTAATCCTGGCAAGAAATGGTTCGTTCGCTAGTGGTTGAATCGGAATAATAAGAGGATTTTTTTCCAGCGGTAAATAAGAGAACAGGAGATTGCTTCACCGTTGCGGCCTTTTATGTAAGAGACAAATCTGTCATTGCTAGAAGCACTAAGGAAGGGGTTCTCAGCCATGTGGGTGACGTAGTTCTCAGGTGGTGGACGTAATATTGATGGTGCTCAAGGAAAGGGTTAAGGATGTTATTGCACGAGAAGTCGTACGCCTATGACCTGTCAGACTTTTTAAAAATTCTGTTTCTACACGTGGAAAGATTTGATCGTACGAAAATGATAGATGAAGGATCTTTTTGACTGAAAAATAAATTGAAAAAGCAAAACATTTCTGGTAGGTAAACTGACATCGTAGAGTGGCTCAATGTATTTGTCAACCTCTAGTAAGCCTTCACCAGGGACCCAAAAAAGAGATTTGAAACGCCTCAATAGGGACAAATTTAATTTCTTCTGGTGGTACTCGTCATCCCAAAGGTCTAGAACCCCGACGTAAGGTTTCTGTAAGGTTCGGAGACACGGAGGACAATCAATTTCGAAAGTTTTGAAGACGGACGTCTAAGCTTCACTCAAATCACCAAATCCATTGCATTTTATCGAAATCAATAATAAATCTACATAAATTTTAAATATATAATTTTTCATTCATTCATGACAGTGGAAAATTGTTACTTTTGCTTCGATCTTCAATTGTACATATCAGAAATTCTCCCTCCTTAAAAATGTTGTTTACACATTTACTCTGTGATTTGCGTATGAGCATAGGGAAATGAAAATGCATGAAAAAACTTCGATTCTTAGGCATAAATTGAACTCCTTCTCAATCAAGAGGAAATAATTTTGGAAACTCATTCTTTTAATCTTTCGTTTCAAGTTGTCGTGATAAATCTCATGCGATAGTTTTGAAGTGAAATTGAATTGTCCAGAAAAGCAGTCCCCGTAGCATTCAACAGAGGCCGCCAAATGTGTGCATATTAGTCAGGGAAAGCCATACGGCAATAGATTTATAATTATTTACACATTTATTATAATTTATAACTATCTTTCTAGATATAGATACGTACAGATAAGGGTCATCCTTTCATGATGTCACGGTATTTATGGGATTGAACACCCCTCCCTCTATCTCAAAGTGTCACATGGAATGTCATAACCTATGTAACAAAGTGTCACAGACTCCGACTCCCAGAGGGTGACATCATTTAAGGACGCCCCTTTATAAAATTAATCACGATATCTGAATAATTTTAATAATTAAACGTTTGCGCAATTTTTTTCTTTTCCTTTGATGTATGTATACGTTTTTCGTTGAACTTTCTATGAATCAGCTCTATCTGATAACTGGTCAGGATTGGCCCACGGCTGTTATTCAATGGTAACAGAAGAAATCGTCCACGTTATTACTCACCATATGGAAGTAGATGTCTCTGTCAAGGACGTGATCGTGCTCAATATCACGCACTCGAGTCGTAAATATTGCACATACGTGCTGCTCCAACATGCTCATCCTTATTCTTTATCACGCGATGAATGGGTGTAATATCATCGCTAGGTCATTAAAACTGACGACAATAAGTTGTGTGAACTCTCGCCCTTTTGCCAGTCTACTCTCCTTTTACTCTGTCAGTGACTTCATAAATTTCCCATCTGACATTTTAACTTTTGTTTTGATTCACGCCACAGAACGTAAGATGTTTAACCGAATGTTTTATGTGTTTTTAGTAAGAAATCGCTCGCCAAGTTGGCAGGAATTAACTTTAACCATAATAATAAACCGTTAAACCTTAATACTGAAACACTTTATTTGGGCGAACTTGAGTCTGATGAATCTATTTTTACATCTGATTCAATGCTTTTATGTGTTTTAAAAGCTAAGATAACGATTACAAAGTTCAAACAAGAAAACTACTCTTTTCGGTGTAGGAAAATCTTTTCTCAAGAAAATAATACACTACTGCAGAAAAACACCTACTGGTTGTTAAAAAGAAATGATGGGTCAGTGGTCTATAGCACTCACGAAAAGTAAACATAAAATATATTAAAATGAAGAAATAATTTCTGAAGGAGCCGGTGTGATAACTAACTCAGGCCAAATTTGTTGAGAATTTTGATTTGCATTTATTCCTTTCAAATTCAAAAATGAATCCTGGAAATTATATTACGAGTCTTTTATATGAGAATCTGTGCTTTAATATTCAAGAGATGGATTCTGTATTGATGTTGAAGTCATTAAAAGTATATACTTTCTGACTCCTTTGAATTTCATTAGTATTGTTTAACTAGCATCCAAGTTAGTTTTCGCAGAGAATATTGGAAATAAACAGCTCCTTAATGTATCCATCTATTTTCTTTCTTTGAAGTAGTAAATTGGCTTCGTATATTAATCGCCGCTGTTCTCATTTACTAATAGATGAGGAGGTCAGATATTTATCTATGAAATTTCTTATAACTAGTAGATAAGTTACTTTTTTCCTATTTCATTTTCTGATTTCTTTTTTCTTATCCATTTTCTCCCATTAGGGGAGAGATTTCAGATTAGTAAATCCATTTTGTAATTGCCATTTGATGTCAAACTTTTGGTAAAATTAAATGTTGCGTGACCTAAGTACGAAAAGAGTGCTCTCATGTATGAGTAATCTTTTCGTTGTAATGCCTCTCTTCAAATTAATATCGCTAATTAAATACTTTGAATAGAAAAACTAGTTTTTTGTTTTAAAAAAGTACAGCTATCAATAATGCGTTGTATTATCAAAGGTATCTTATTCAATAATTTTTTTAGTGAAAACTCAGTAAGTATGATGAATTTTAGATAAAAAAATTTGCACGAATATTGTCAATAGGTGAAGTTGGAATGGTTTTATCACCTTAGAAAATGCATTCGCAAGGCCCCACTGTTAGTTTTATTGTATTAGGCTTTATGTAGGTCCTTATATATGGTTTTGAGACTTAATATTCGGAAGTGAGCATTCATTAGCTGTATCTTTAAGGCTATATTTTACCTTTGATTAAAGAATCTGCTTTGCCTGTCATTCCAAAAGAGACGGAATCATTTTGAAATGAGTCAGTTTAGATGAAAGGAAGCTAAGGAGATTAAAATTAGGATTATTTAAAATCGATAGTGGAGGAAAACGTTATGACAAATTTGATGCAGATAACGTTAGAAGGCATCGTAGAAAAAGAAAAATCTTTTGATCGTCTAAATTAATTAGGATCTCTGTTTTTTCATGCTTTCCGGGAGACGATAATGAATTGAAGTTACTACGAATTAAATAAAAGACAATGAAAAAATTGTATGGATGATGTATGTGTTGATAATCACAAATAAAATTTTACTTGTTGCTCATGTATCAGCTTGGAATTTCAAACATTTTGAATCTTTTACATTTACATTTAAACCCCGCAAACCGCCAATGGCGCGTGGCCGGGGGTGTAGAAACACCGATAATCCTATCACACCCTAACTGCTATTAGCTTCTATAATGCTACAAGATGAAAACGACCAGAAGTAAATCCGTCCTCGCAATCACTTCCCTGAATCGCTTTTTAGTTTTCTCTCGGAGCTCACGCACGTTGCTAACTGGAATAACAATATCAGCTATCTCGTCGATGAGAACTGTAGTGACTAACTTTTCGAAAAGCTTACGCCGGTAATCAAGTCTTCTATCCCTAAACAAAGTCCATCCGAGGGGTTCTACCAAATCGTAGTCGAAATACTACTGTCGAATCTAAAATCTCCCTTGACAAACTTAGCCGCTCTACGTTGAACCATCTCAAGATCGGAGACTAATCCTACTTCGTGAGGATCCCAAATTGCACAGCAATACTAGAGGGGAGGATTAATTTAGGAAAAATGCGCTGTTTCCTTCACTCTCGATGAGCATCCTCTCAGAATCCTACTGGCTAACCTTTGCAACCCGTTTGTCTTTCCTACTACGCTTCCAATATACTCTCTTTTGATTGGAATGTAAACGCTTGACGGAAATACTTGTTTGCGTCTCTGAGCGATTCATCTCCGAAACCATAAAAAGAACTATCATCTCAGCTCATTAGTGTAACGTTACCGTAATTCACCATTTAACTCCTATTAGATCGCATTGATAATCGTAAGCAAACACAGCGACGCCGCTCATTAATTATCGCCGTTTTCTGTAACGAATCTTAATGGGACGTTTCGCGCTCTCCTCGTGACGCCACCTGCTGATGAAGAAGGCTCGAAAGTAAAAAAAGTCCAAGAGGATAAACTCCGCGGAACCCCTCCCTTATTTTAGCTACACGCAATCCTTTGATTGGTCGAATTGACTGTGTGTCGCCGTAGAATGGGCAGTAAGGAGGTCAGCGGTCGCGCGTTCACTTCCGCCACCCTGGCGTCGTCCACTCTTCACCTTTCACCCCAAGACCCATTTCCTCATTAAAGACCCACCGAATTATCTTGTGCGCGACCTCGCTCCAAACAACTGCCACATTCAATCCCCGCCTTAACGACCCAACTGCCGTTTGACCACCCATTTCGAAGTTTACCCTCCGGAAATCGAGCAATATTCCTTTGTCTGGCCCGGGGCATGCGTTTCTCTTTGTTAGCTCCCTCGAATGGCACGCGTCGCGTTGTCGTTTTTCGTTTTTTTTCCCGGAATTTTTTAAATTTTTTTGAGAACCTAACGAAAGAGGCTCACGTAATGTATGCATCTTCTTCTTGATGGGCTAGCAGCTGGTATAGGCTGTTTTTAAACTATTTTACCGGATTAAAATTAATTTATTAGAAAGAATTTTGGTAAACCACCTAATTAACAAACAAAAGCTTGGAATAGAAAAATTAGTTTCTTTTGTTCTTAAAAAGTATGTTTATCAATAATGCGTAATATTATCAAGGTATCTTCTTCGATAAATTTTAATGTGAAAACTCTCGGTAATTATTATGAATTTTAGATAAAGAATTTGCACGAATATCGTTTGTAGGTGAAGTTAGAATAATTTTATTACCTTAGAAAATGTGAAGTGTGTATATGGGACTTAATATTCGGAAGAGTGCATTCGTTAGCTGTATCCTGAAGGCTATATTTTACCTTTGATTAAAAAAATCTTCTTTCTCTGGAATTATTTTGATGCTGAGTTAGTCTAGATGAAAGGAAGCTAAGTAGATTAAGAATAGAAATTTTCAAAGATGGTAGTGGAGGAAAACGTGAAGAGCGTTGTTAATTTTAAGCAGATAACGTTAGAAAGACATCGTAATGAAGTTTTAATAACAAAAACTTTATTTTCACTACGTTTTTGTTATTGATATTTATGTTTTTGTACTCTTCTAATTACGAGGGAAAATTTAACAAATGTTGTTATTTTCCATATATGGTGTTTTATAAACTTCCAAGTCGTGATTAAAAGTTATGCCATTTTCTAAAGCTGAAAAGGTGTACAGGAGTATAACATAAATATTATAATACATGCTGGTTAGATATAAGTACAGGACAAAATTTAAGATACTTGCTGATTGCGCAGTGTAATAAAGTCATTTTGGTCAATGTAACCTTTAAATAAAAGCAGTGGGAAATCTCCGAGCTACTTTTTTTGACCTCATTGCACGACCTTTACACTTAGTTACACACTCGTTAGCGCCTTTGAAGTACAAATTAGAACGATTTGTAATCTTTTCTGTGTCCATACGAACCCGCAAGTATGTAATTGAATCTTTTACGACTTGTCTTTTGGAAGTTCTTTAGCTGATGCGTTTGTGTCTAATTAAGTAACCAATTGTTGCAATTCAGTGTTAATCAATTCTTAAAATTTTCAGATTAATCACGCCACGGTAAAACGCTTTTTTATAAACCGCCACCCCGCCAATCACTAATTGCACGCGCATCTTCTCTATTCTCATTTACAAGGACATCATTTATATTCTGTAATTGTATCGTATTTCTTTACGCTGTTCAAATGCATGAGGTATTCAAGTATCCTCCCCTCATTCCTTGATTATTTCGTTTTCTCCATCGGCGAAACAATATCATAGCTAAAACTGTAGCCCATAAACAATTGAAAAGTGCTATATATTTAAATTAATACGTTATATTCTGTTTATTAGTGATTCAGTTTACCAAATATACTGGAACTCTATATCGTAGTCTGTGGAGATATGTTTTCCTTAAAAAGGATTCCTATAAGATGTGTGCTCCGTCGGACATTTTTTAAATTGGTCACTATTAGAAGTTTTTAGCTCTCCCTCTCTCTAATTCTAATGCGATGCATAACTTTAATATATGTATTAATAAATGGAAATATTTCAAGAATTATTTTGGGAGTCAACCATTTGCTTTTCATGTGTTTCCGAACAGCTTTACTAGAGAAATTACTCAATAAGTAACGCTCTCCAAGCTAGTGGATCTGATTCAGTCATTTTAATTGTTGGAAAAGTTAGGAAGGGTTATGATTAGGGTCGAGTCTCGTGCCTTTTTTCCATTTTGAGAAATGCCATGATGTCTACGAGAAAGTGAAAAAATCTCAAGGTAAATTTTACTCTATTTCACGCTCTGTTTTCTTGCTAATCGCGGAGTATAATTCAGTTATGATTTTGATTAATATAACCTTTAAAAGCAGCGGGAAATCTCAGAGTTGATTTTTTTGACCTTATTGCATGACCATTATTACACTTAGTTTCACACTGGCAATATAAAAAACAGAATATTACTTACAGGTCAATTTGAACGTCCTCTGTCTTATCCTTGAACAAATCTTTGATTTACGACAAGCCAACCTTAGTACTGACTCACTTTTCGAATCTTCTCCGCTTGCTACGTAAAAAAAACTTCTTGTTAGCATATTCCTTTCTCCCTTCGTTGGAGGCAAATCATTTTTACAATCTCGACGCCCACGGATGAATAATTTATTTTCCGCCTATTAGTTCTTCTGTGAGAATGTTTTATCCGTCATTTTCAAGTCAAGCTGGTGAGCTACTCCTAGTGATTCCAAAGCAAGAGACTCGCTCGTTTAGTCGTTCATTTTTCCAATCACTCATTTGCCGAAGTTGGGTAGTGTGCCAATTCTGTCCCTTTCTGCTCGCCGGAGACTGTGTTACCATCCGCCTCATAAAATTCCCGTCCATTCCGAAGATTCGAACCTAGTTAAAAACATCTAACAATATTAACTTTCACCGCTAACGGATGCCACGGACGTTGCGTCACAGCTTTTCCTTCGTTTTCTTACCAATGCGTGTAACCATCGCAATGCGCTACCCCTTCTCTTTTCCAGTAGTTTCTTCTAGAGCAACCGCATCACTCTTCATCCCGAGAATATCCTATCCCTTCGACCCTTTTTTTACCCTGCCCCGTCAAATCCTCCAAGTCACCCTCTTTTCTAGTTTGTCCCTCTCCCATTTCTACTCCTGTGTTAGGCTCTTAGCACCGGAAACCCTGTCACTTTAATCGTCGGTGAAAGTGAAAAGGTGTGGAAGCCTCGAATGCAGGATGTTCTCTCGAAGAATGGTTCTCATGCTTGAGGAAACGAATTGTGATGGCTCATGGAAGGTTTTCGAGTATGCTTGTTTCATCAACATCTAGGGAGTTAAAATCGAGGTCCTTAAACTTTTATCACCCCAAATTTCTTCTTCGTACGATTTTCTTTGCTGACCGTTGATAACATTAGCGGAAAAAGGCCAATTTTCTTTGCTGACCGTTGATAACATTAGCGGAAATAGCGAATACTAGTTGGAAAACACTCAACAAGACGAATCATCATACTCACTTTATGTATCAATGTAATTGACGAATTAAACTATTTTCGTTGATTTTTTATGATTTCAATCGACAACTTCGTACTTTATGTGAGGATCACGTGGACTTTATGGCAGCAAATGCTGCCCACTAGAGATGAAAGCCCGATTTTGATGCTGTAGACTTACTTTGTTAGTTTTATTTACGAATAATATCCTATAATTGTAACTCATGTTTAAGTCGGTTTATTGAGATCAATAATCAGGTTTGGACTTTTCTTACTTATTATACAGAAAATTATTGGAAAAGCCAATCCAGAGAAGAATTATATTGTAGAACATGCATTGCCATTGCGAAGTCCATCTTTAATATGCATTTACTATCGAATAAAACTATATACTATCGAATATATCATCGATATACCAAAGAGGTATTATTATTATTATCATATTACGATGACTATATATTATGCATAGGGTATATTTTACAGTTAGTATGTATTTGAATATATACTATATATAATAATTAAATCTTCTACTATGTTGGCATCCCCGATGGTTGCAGTTAACTATGGCTTATACTCTGTAGGCTTATGTTACATCCTTCTCGTCTGCAGGTACTAAATTTTTACCTGCGTTGACTCTCCTTCCTCTAAAGTGAAATTGCTAAAATTTAAAAATATGTTTAGTTTCTTCGATTCCTTCATCGAGAATGTTCTACTTATAGGTTATGGATTTACATTTACATTTACATTTCATTTTATTATTGTAAATTATTATTTTATTATTATTTATGAGATGTAATAGAAACATTATCCATTACAAATTGGTGTATTCAACGGAAAACCAAACAGCTAGTAGATTACGAAAAAGTCACCTGCTGAATCAGCTTTCCCTTTCTAACCGTTTAAGAATGATGGCGAAGGAGAATTTTTCAAAACATTATAATGTGATCAGTGTGTGTTTTGTCATTTTTCATGAGGTACTTTGATAAAAAAATAAAATTGAACGAAGATGATGTTTTCATGTGGAAGATCTCAGAAAATTTAAAGAAAACCCTTCCAGGCGTTCGAAGGGTTTGGATTGTAATATCCACTCTTCAGTTTATCTACAGAATTGAATATTTTCTTGGGCGAGAGTGTTGTTGTGGTCTCTATTACTTCAGTACGTAGACTATAAAACTGAATGGGGAACCCAATATCCTTAAAAATTCTGTGGTCACGACTTCCGCCGTTTCACTGTTCGTAGAGGTTTCTCGAAACTCAATCCGTTCCATTTCCGAGGACGCCCTCCATTTTACTCATTTCATGAAACTATCGCCATCTTTTATTTGTCATCTGTCCTCGGACGCTTTTTTGAATGGAAAGGAAACCGAATTTTGATCAACCGCAATCCTAGGCGTTTAATAGTCTCGAGTTTGTTGCACTTGCCTCATTTCCCTAATTTTAGCTCGTGTACGCAGACTGTAGTCGACTCTTTTCAAAGACTGCAGGCGTAATTAGGGACCGACTATGGGAATCATTCGCTCATTTGAGGAGGAAGAGTTCGGGACTATCGGGGCATAACCGGGAATTTACCGGAACGCATCCGTAACAATACTCATTGTCATTGAGGTAGTTAGGCGTATCGACATCCTTCTAATGAGAAATGATGTTTAATTATGTAAACGGTTGCCACCGTGGAGTACATTCCGTATTGCAGCCTTTTGAATGAATAAATATCATGTTTGTCAATGAAAACACATTTCAAAGGCAAAACCTGCCTCAGTTGATTAATCGAAACTGATAATAATTCTAGTTAAGAATTTAAAAATAATTGTATTATAATATATTGGGGTATTGTATCGTCATAAAAGTTTTTTCCGGAAAACCGGTAGAGGTGATCAATGAAAGATTTGGTGCTTTCCTGGTGTAGGTATGGATGAAGTGGTGTAGGCTATGGATGCTTTTGAAGCATATTCAAAGAGGACATAATCTGACCCGAACATTCAGCGCCCTGAAGACGATGGCGGAGTTAGCTATGGAAACGTCGGCTACTGCTTACTTGACCTGGTGGAAAACCCGTGAAGACTTCATCCAGAGGTGATTAATATTCGGGAAGAGTCTAGGAAAACTGGGACGTTTGGACACCATAAGCATGACCCTTGGTAGGTCTTCCCTCTTTAATCAGATATGTCAGATGCTGATTGATATCCTGTTTCTCACATATGAGGAATTCTAATGCGCCTCTCTATTTTAAAGTCACTATCCCTTTAAATTCATTCGAAAAGTAAATATTAGCCGACTTAGTCATTATCCGATTTCCAACAAGAGATTCCTTCAAAATCGGTTGCTTTAATCGCACACCGGTATTCCTCCCTAGAAGGAGATTAATGTTTACCGTTGCGTGAACTGAAAGCAACTCCAGTACTTTCCTTCCTTTTTTGCTCCCCTGACATTTGCTCGCGAAAGTAACATATCCATTCCCATATAAATCATTGGTGAAATTTTGCAGGAGAGCGTGACATATTTATTTTCTAATATAAATATGTCAGAAAAGCAGCTCTAAGAAAAGCTACGTATCTACTTCTTCATTACTACCCTGAAAGCCGCCTCTCGGCGTTTGGCAGGGAATTGCTTAGAATTGCGTTCGCGTATGGAAATTATTTGTTTAGTTTTCTCTAGTTTTTTCGTTTATCTTTCACATAAATGCTTAGAAGCTCAACTTGTAGCATTTTTCCTAGTTTACTCAACAAAATCGACCTAATCATGCATAATCGCTTAGATCTCAGTATCTCTTAAAATAGAAATTTGAGTTTCTATACCTGCTTTCCAGTGAAATGTAATCAAATGTGAATGATGCGATCGCATAAATACTTCATAAAGTAATTTTTTTTAAATTAAGATGTTAATAATCCTTTTCTGGTCTTATTCATGCCAAAAAATTCTTAACAACGTAATTAATGTCCTTCGAATTTGAACTTTGATGCTGGCTTGTTCCGTTACAATCAAGTTCATTTATTTCGTTCTCCGTTTCCTCAAAAGTATCTTTCAAATTATTTGTTTTAGTAAAGGATATGGAATGAAACTGGAACTAAAGCATGATGAACATCAGGGAATGATAACGTTTCCAGATTCACGGATTACATTGCTAAATCCCTTCGATTAATTCACATATATTCATTATTGTGACCATAGTATAGTAGCCGGCGACCGCAGAAACGGAGTATGTTGTGTTAATCAAGCGTAATTCAGGCCGTTTCCTAGCAAATCACCGTGGAAGCTTTCGATAGGCATCGACAACCCACTGAGGGTCTTGAACCCGCAACCTGCAAGATTACAACATAGCCTCACTCGTTAGAACGACTTACACCTGCGCCGAGAGGGGAACCTCTATTATAATTAATTATACGACCTCAATACCTCTCGTTGAAAAAATGCTCGTTTTCTTGATGCGCCGATCGTTTAAAATGGGATATCTCTTAAAAGTTAAGGTGCGCTGTTACAAGGAGAGTGATTATAATAGATGTTGCTCCGACGGCAAGCATCTTTGCCCGGTCATTAGAAACTTCTTCATGAGTGATCGGGAGGATGGTTGTTAGCTCATTTCGTCCTGCTCTTAAATTGTCCTTCCATTTCGATCCTAAATAACTGGGAATGTTGCGAATCCTTCGTTATCGATCGTTACGTTTAGTAACTAGATAACAGAGTTGTTAGAAAAGGCAATTTAATATTTCTTGGTGGTGTTTTATTTGTATGTGCGACGTTTGAATCAATCTAAGATGTAATACAAAATGCATTTATTCCTGTATAATATTTTAATCGACTTCTCTCACTTTTTCCTCCAACAGGTAGTACTGTTAGCAGGATTTTTTCATACGGCAAATCTTTCTTTAAATTGTAAGCGTATATATTCAACTTTTTCGGAGATATCATTCTTCGTAAAAGTTAATTTATTTCTTACATAATGTTGTAAAGAGTGAGAACATTGTCAATTTTTGGGAAAAAATAGGCTGTCGCGAAATAACAAATGACAATCCTGATGGAATATCTGTGTATGGATGGAATCCGACAGAGAATCCATATTCTACGATGACTGATAATCTGTTGTTTTATTGCAATATTTTATGCATTTATTATTTTTACTATATGCAATAATTATTTTAAGTTTACGACAGCACAAAGGTTGCTACCATTTGGAATGGTAATTCCGATATTTTTTTATCTTATCACGATCAGGACAATTGTAAAATCGTGAGCGCAATACTTAACTATCCCGTGATTCAGAAATAATTTTAATTTCCTCTCTGTCGATTAATAATATACAAGCGCTGTTCTTAATTAATTTTCATCCGTACCGAAGCATACTGTATTTTCATTACCTGTGTAGTGTAATTTTCCATGACGAAAAATGTATCCGTCTCTTTCTATAGAAAGGTCACCGGCTTGGAGCATTGATGCTCACAGAATGTTTGTGCGAGTGCCCTTAGGAAAGTCCCAGGAAAAGGAAAGGTTATATGGTACTTAGCAGCAATGTATCGAAAGTGTAAAATCGAGCGAAAGCTGTTAAAACCTGTTTACGGATGGGATAGAACAGTCGTGGAAAGAAACGTTGTCGAACGGAGTGAAGTCCTTGGAGCTCTTCTTTTGTAGAAACCTTTTATTCGTGAATTTTATTGATGTATCCATTTCTGTCTAAGCACCGCTGAATGCTCTTTTGTATGATGGCATCGAAGCAAAGGATACTTGCGAGGCAACCTTCGAAATGAACCGAAAGATGGAATTAACGATTATGGTGAGGTTATGGAGAGAAATGCATCAGTCACGAATCAATTTTTATTACGGCGCTGTATCGAAAGTTAAGAAAATCCAATAACCAAAAGCCGCGAGTGATCAAAACACGATATCTAGAGGTAATATCGCACTAAAACGTCCCTTTAAATATTTAAATCCATTCATCACGGGTTATCGAGGGCGACAACTAGCTAGAATTCGAAAATCACTATCAAAGCTATTTCGATTCTTAAAATACATTGAAATTTAATTGATAGCCCCCTGTAAAGGAAAATGACATATGATTCTAGCAATTAACGCGGTATTACTACGCAGTACTTCAAACCAGTGGGTAAGACAAAAGTATATATAACCCTTAAGTAATGTAATCATTTTAAGGTAGTTATTGAGTGGTATACTGTCGATGACGTTAATTAACGGAGTTACCGCGACCCGGTTTTATTCGTGGTAGTTATGTTGCTCAAAAAGAGACTAGACGGAAGAAATTTATAGGTGTCATTCAACCTGTCGTTTCAACGCCCAAGGGTATATCCATAGATTAAACACTTGACCTATCATGCATTAATTTCGAAATCGAAGCGAATATTCTGCATATGCCTCAACATATTTGCATAAGACATTTTTTACTGCCGTATTTTTCTACTCTATTTCGGAAAAGAATTTTTCTTCGTACTAAACTATATCCGTTTACATTTTATTTTAATAAGTCAGGTAAAGAACGCTTCTCTTCTAGTTTCCTTTTGAATCTTGATGCTTTTTTCTCCCGAGGCCTGGAGCACTGCTTTCCTCACATTTAACACTAGATGATGTTTAAGATATGTTGAAGTACTGTCGTCCTAACAAGAGAAAGTTATGACGAAGAGTTATCTCCATGCCCTGCCCACGTATAATTTACCAGTTGTTTTTGCTCAACCGTAAGGTTGCTGCAGTTTTTTTCCTCGGAGAAACTTCATGGATGGAATTGTTGCATTTATACATCTAAAATCAGTTACGTAACTTATAGATACATTGCGCAACTACTTAGTACGCTTAACATCGATTTTTACGACATCTTATATTAATCTTGCGCAAAACTGGTAATTTAAGTAGGGTGTAGTAGCTGTTTCACTTTTGTTACCACATGCAGTAATTTTCTATTACTCTGTGGTCTTCGCGATTATTTTTTATTTCTCTCAAGCTTGTTTAATTTGTTGGATTCCATTTTTAAAAGTATAGTTATAGTTCTTATAAATGTGTCAATATTGCATTTCATTCGCCGATTCAGTACTGATTACATAACTTTTAGAACACTTTATGGACAATTTTGAACAGCTGCTGGGTTAACTTTGAGATATGTCTCCTTCCTTGATGAATTAAATTTCCTTATAGGGTTCGTAAAATTTTATTTCATATTCTTGGAGTACTAAGTGTTATGCGTCTTTATTTCTTTCTATCTCTTCTTATTTTCATTTTTTTATATTCGTAAAATAACAAGGGAACATTACTTTGTTTGCCTTAAGATATGAGATGTTCAGTATATCTCCCTTTTGACAGAAGAAGCACTTCAGCCTAGGGATTTCTTCCTACCACATAATAGGGAAGTGGAGGAGCGCGTAGCTAGGTGAAAGCAGAAAAATATTTTCTCCATTAATATTTCGCGATAGAAATATTTGTAAAATGAAAAGTAATCTGCATATTTAAGCTGTAAGTAGAGTTCTATAAGATTATACCTCTCCTGAACCCAAAGGGTTCTAACGATGACACCCATCATCTTCATGCAACGGTTAATTTGTATCCTTACCTTCCATTTTAAGTCATGAACTTCATCGTCTTTAAAGACTACCACGCACATTAGGAAAGATGCTGGAAAAATACTGGGTAGTTTATCGTAGTCTTAAAAGGTTTCAGTTTCGCACGGAGGAGATGGCATGCACGTCTAGATCGAGGCTCTCCGTTTTGCTGAAATCTTAATCGAACCGCCGTCGAGGGAGAAAGTTGCGATGGGATACGTGACTTCTCGGACGGTAAGAGATCCAGCGGTGCGGTCGCGGCTCCTGTGCGCTACGCTGAGATTTCCGATTCTCACGGATCCGTTTCTTATTCGCGTCTTCCGTGATTTGTAACCGAGATCGTTTTCCTTTGCCGGTAAGTTATTTCAGATTGGTCCGCCGATGTTTCAGCGAGATAATGGTTTTAAAAGCCGTGTTCTCGTGAAACTGACATTATAAATATATCATAGTTTGGGCTGGAGTAAAATTAATTTTATTCGCGCATTTAATTATGAAAATATTCGTTGGAAAGAATTGAATGACGTGCTCCTAATGCGTGTGGCAAGATGTGTCGCTATGAAGGGAATGTTTAGATGGTCTGAAAGTATTACTGCGGGATTTTCAGAGATTTTTCACAAATAACTCGCAAGCATTGATTATTCAGTATTTTGAGGCTTGAGCTGTTTTTTAACGCTTTTAGAAATTTCTCCGTAAATACGATCAACTTCTCAAATTGGAAAGAGTAGAAAATCGTTATATGGTCACATTTTTCTTGGTTTACGATCAATCTGGTTAATCTTTGCATATTAAAGCCATTTAGCGTGCAGGGAAAAGAGGTATGAGAGGAAAATTCCTAATGTCTACCAATCAGAAGAAAATTTGAAATTTTAATCTTAAAAAAATAGTTTTGATCCACGCATTTTACCAGTTATTACTTTTTGGACTTCTCATTAGCTACCCCAGTTATAACGTTAGTTTAACTATTCCACGCCATTTACACAGTGCGATAGATTTGAAGAGTGTACCCCGGTATGACGACAATCTCAGTTTGCATTGCTTTGGTAATACTTTTGAAGCAGTTGGATGATAAAGACATCAGTTAAATAGGTCATCATTAGGACATGCCACGCTCGCTTCAAACTATATTATTCCAAAAATTATGCGGTACTAAATGTTGAGAGCGTTTAGTTGGAAGTATCCGACCAATTTTTTACAAACTTGGAATGGCTTGAAAAGAGGACAGTTAAGGAGAAAAGTAATTATGTAAGATTATTATAGTGTATTATCATTCCTCTCCTCGTTTTCTTAATGTTGCGAAAACAGGTAACCGTGTGTGCCAGATTTGCTATTATACTGTATATTGTGATTTCTATTACTTCAGCCACATCTCGATATTTTCATCTCAATCACACAGTCAGTAAAAAATACTCGAATACAATTTGAAGTTTATGTATAAGGATTTGCGAAATGTGGACCGAATTATTTTTTGAACAGCATAATCATGAACTGAGTGAACCTTTTCTCTGTAGGCTGAATGGGGAGACATTCTTCGGAAATCCAATAGTTGGAATTGCAAAAAAAAACACTTTTCCCTCGATTCTTGAGTGTGCAATATGCATGCGGAAGAACATGTAGTAGTTTTAGGGAGCTTCTACTGTAGTATTTCGATGAGACTTCATCACTCATATTCGGGAATAGAAAAGACAAAGCGAAAGGCGGTAAGTTTTGCGAAGAGTTCCTGCGATAAATCAGTGAGCGTTACTCAGATGCTTCAGAATGCAGGATAGAAATCCTTAGAAGATAGAAGATTTGAACAAAGGGGGGTAATTTTACTAAAATTATCTCCCTTTGTTTAGATATTATATCTTGTAAAATAGATTTAAACAAAGGGCGATAATTTTACTACATACGTTCAGAGAAAGCACGTTCACAGTTGATGTGCCCGATGTAGTGCGTCTTTCATGTTACATAGGTCGTTCTGATACTTCGAGAAGGATCAGGAAAATAGATGCTAGAACAAATCAATTCAGTAATTCATTTTTTCCACGAACGATATGCGAAAATAATCGGTTAGGAAAGTAAAGTCATGGTGCATGCACCCGCTGCAACACACCGAAAGAAGTCTTGCAGAGTACTTCTGTAGACATAGACAAAGAAAAAACGGTAGACCAGGGATTCCAAGTTTAAAGGAAATTTCTGTAATTAAAGTAGCTTATTTTGGATGCGATTTTTTTATTCTTCCGATTTTTATAGTGTTCAGCGAATTATGTAATCGTCCTCTTTGCGCGATTGCTTCCACGCTTGTTTCTTCATGTCAGATCTTTCTTTCCTGGAGCGAGTAGTTACACTGGGAAAACTGCGGACACCTACTTGAAGCAGCAAGGTGCTCCAGCGCTTAGCCGCCTCACTGCTCCCGTTCCTTGACGCCGTCGTAAATTGCATTCAAGGCTCAAGCAGCTTACAACCTGCCCATAGGCCAATCCAGTCTATTCCGTAGTCCGCCCTTGACTCTCTCAGCTGACCAATTGCACATGTCATCGAGACCTGCAGTGGGCGGGTACACAGCAACAAAAAACTCCCACTGAGAGACTGAGACATTTATTCGGATTTCAGTCTTTTTCGGAATTCCTCCGAGTGTTCCCATCGCTGAAAGGAATGGCACTTTTTCACGAATCTCGGAACGGAATCGCACCGGTTAAGCAATTTCAGGTATCTCGGTGAAGAGATTTACATATGGTTCGAACTCGTGACACGGTTTGGGATGTTGAGCGCAATCCTCTTCCAAGATTTTGCAGTTGTCGCCGAGGTTTCTTTTGCCTTTCTTTCGAGGGTCACTTTGGAAAATTGCCCATTTTCTCTTCGAATCACACGATTTAGTCATCCAGGCAGAGAAAATCGATTCGAATTTTAACCGCTGACGGGACGTGCGTAGGTTTTGCGGGTGTTTTGGTTATCTCGATCGTTAGTAAATACCTATGTCTTGGTTCATATCCCGATGGAGGTATCCTTACAATTCTCATCACACGCGAGGATTTTAAGCATTCATTCGTATACAGACATGCATCCAGTACTAATGTCGATAAAGATAAAAATCAGGGTATTAAATTAATGTGGTTACACTCACGTAATCCAAATTTACAATTGTGCGACATTATGTATATGAAAACCAAAATGTTTGTCCCTCTGTCTTTTACGGAAACTATCCGCATCTCTCATAAGGCTCGGGTTCGAACCCAGGAACAAATTATGCGTTTCCAGAAGAAATGCACGTAAATTTCGTTTTTATGTATTGAAGACGGTTTATTTTGCAATATTAAATGAGAAATAATGGTCCTACGAAATCGAGATAAGTGTCAAAAGAAAGGAAAATGATTATAGATTCATATTTTAGTCGTGAAATATTGATATAGGTTAGAAATTACGAGAATTTTGATACAATACGCGGAAAATTGGAAAACTTTTTCTGTGATAAGCATCCCATCCCCTTGACGACCAAGGAGATCGTTGCATTCGAGCTCATGCATTATCCCATAAAAATAGACGGGTTGTAAGTTCGTATAGAGTTAACGGTAAGAACTAATAACATTTTTAAAATAGTAGGCGATTCTCTGAGATCCCAGCATATACAAAGTACAATGCAGTACATACAAAGTGCAGTGCAAATCGGAGGGACATGTGGGAGTGTTTCTTAACCAACCCGATTTACAAAAGGACACTTATATGTTGATTTTTCACGACCAACACGACGAAGAAATATTACTGTGAGAAAAAGGGATGATTATTGGGAGACGAACCAAATTTTAACGCAAAAGAGATTAAAACTGTGAGCTTATGTAAATCTCTCGAGCTGCATAGTGGTCAACGGAATCGAGTTTGTAATTTTCGGAATTCCGTTAATATTTTAGGCTTAAACTCTATCCTGATTAATAGCTATTAAAATCATAGGGTATGACTTGGTAGGGTATCCAATTGTCATAATTTCATCCTGCTTGAGGGGGGCGTTTAAACATTTTTAAAGACCAAAAATTGGCATTTTCTGGCTTAGGAAGGCCAGATGTGTAGAATAACAGATATATTTTTAAAATAAGTTAAGTTTCGTCATGCTTGACGGGGTCATTTACTAGCAGTAATAACAAAAATCAATCTTGTCCGTTTCCTTACCATAGTTGTAAGTTGTATTTTGACCATTATAATAACAGATAAAAAATACACCACAATAAACTTGATATTAGGTTAATAGATAGAGTAAGTAATGCTTTTGGTAGATATATCACGCCCATTTAAGATAATATAGAAAGAGCAATATAAATGAAAATAGACTCAAATATCAAGGCCTGGGATAGAAATTTTAAGGATCTGGTGTATGAAACAAGTTAAAATATTACCCATTGTGTTATCAAACACCAGTATAATTCCAAAGCAACTCTTCAATATTCTAAATAATTTTAACTGTAACGTATTCATTAAAATTCAAAAACCGGTCATCATTTCAACATGCCATCTAATCAGTAAATTTTTACATTTTGGAAGATAAATGACTATTTTAATAGACGAATTATTCTCTCTGGAAGTACTTTGTATTTAAATCTGGGAGTACTTTGTATTTAAAAATTTAAAATTACCCACGAATGTCCCAGCAGTGCTGAGAAGAGCAAGAAAGCAATAAAAATAACGACAACAATAATGATAATGATAAAAATAACAACAAAAATAACTTCTTAAATAGAAATTAGAATTCCCCTGTTATATCCATCTTAATAATTATTATTATTTACGAAGACAAAAAACCATTCCTTAATCAAAAAAATCCAACTAACCTTGACCCAGAGTACTGAGGGCGATGATCTATAAAATCGTAATACCTACAAAACTGTAATAAAGAGCAGGATTATTATTTAAATCCGACAATCTCTTTTCTTGACTATAATCTCCTCCGTGTGTGTTTCTTGTATACTCGTTAAATGAATTTACTCTTACTCCTTTTACATATCATCTTCATTTGAATTACAAAAAAAATCTGTTCCTGAAGGTTTTGTATCGTTCTGGGTATCACTCAAAATTCGTTGATGTTTATGTTTGTAAATGGTTTATCGAGTGCCATACTTCCTTTTGTTTCCGAACTCTGGATTTACATAAAATAGAGACATTAGCTTCTAATTGATTGGTTTTATTATCCCATTAGACCCTACAACACATCCATTACCTCCACGCCATAATTAATACTCCAAATACATTGTATCAAACTTTCTCGGGATTTTATGAATATTAATGAAATTTTCCAACGATTAATTTCTATGCAATAGTAAATGGAAATTTTACGTAGAAACTCTATAATTTTGTTGGCATCGTTTAAGTTACTATCGATCATTCTTGATTTTAATATCTGTTTGGTGTTAATTTTAGATTCCTCTCGAGTTTCCGGGTATCTTATGCTTTCTTTTATTTACTTCCAGAAATTATTCCCGTCTTTATCAATTTGTCTTGGTTCCTGCTTTAGTTTTGGATAATTAGAGTTGATATGGAAGTGTAAAGGCTGCATCTAAAGTTACTTATTCCACATTGTTAGTTTCTATGTTAGTTATTTACTGGTTACTGGTACTGGGAAATTGGTTAATGTCCCTTTTGTCTTTATCGAATAGATTCGTTTTCTCATATCTTTGGGTCTTGATTAATCTAGATTCAAATTAAAAGAGATCCAGTTTGGTAGCTAAATCAAAAAAAATCCTACTATTGATAATTCGTATACTAATGTCTTATAAGTCATACCACGATATTATTTTATCTCTAATGCCCTGAATTGGAGGTAGTAAATTTTATATCTACCAGTATGCTTATTCTATAAATACTAGAAGAGGAACAATTAGTCAGGGCACGAGTATTCGGACATCAGTATATGATTACGCTGCAGTTCTCTTAAAGAAAACGTTTCTCAGTGATTTATCACGAGTAGACTCACAAATATGTTGATTAATATTTTAAAGAACAGTTTCAACGCTACATTGGCACCTCACTGAGGTAGCCGTAGTCATTTATAAATGCACTACATGGAAAGTGCCTTTATGTTGCGATTATACGATGCATTGTGGTCCTCGTTTTCTGCATTAGGTTTTTATTTAATGTTCACTGTCTCAATGAGAGTGGAGTACTCTTAAGTTCTGCTTCTAGGTTATATACGACTTTTAAAAGACATTGTTTCTTGAACATTTTACTGTTGTGTAACTAATTTATGTATGCCAGCGAAAGCGAGAATGTTCTACACCTTATCACAATATCGCAACGTACCGTTTGATATCTCTTGATAAATTTGATATTTTTAATGAAAGGGTGAAAATTTCCTTGAAAGTATAATTTCTTAAATTTTGGCAATTGCAGGAACCGCTCCCGAAATTTGCGATTCATTAGGTGATTACTATAAATTATGATGATTTTGTATCCTAACAGATCCTAAGGAAAAATCTACTCCAAGTCGCATTATACGTTATCACTAATGATTAACACGCTTTTAATGGCATCAGTGGATTATTTACCATAGGAAGGCTTAATGATACGCTAATTTACATAATAGCGTCATTTAATGGTACATACCTTCTGGCGTTACTTTGCCTCACGTTCGGCCATCATATAACACATCAAAATTCTATGCTCGAACACGGTGGGATTTAAAGTCGAAGGAAATTCCCATCATTATGCGATACTGTCGCGATTTAATATATGTTTAGTTAATCCTTCCCCTCCTCACAAGACCACAGTTCATTACCCCATCGGGGCAGAGGAGTGTCAATTGATGTATAGCCCAGGTTCAACTATGCTAATAAAGCTTCAACAATATCACTTGCCAAATACTGAGAGTGGTATTCCCCCAATCCCAGTTGTAATTTATCATGGTCAGCTTCTGTAGTGGAAAATTAAAATCCGGACGTGAAAACGCCATCCATTTGGATGTCCGGGAGGTGGTGGCATTAAAGAGGTGCCACTCTAAACTTTGCAACTTTCAACTGCTGCAGTCTGATAAGATCTGATCTGATCAACTGATCGACTCCTCTGCTTTTTTCAGTAGTCTTAGACGATAAAATGGGATGTCATAGGCGTCAGCGAAGTGAAAAGAAAATCAAAAGAACTGGTAACGCTCAAGGAAGGGCATTTATTTTATCATAGGGGTACAAAGGATGCAAGACTTGGAGTTGGCTCCTTCATCGAAAAAAATGGAAAAATAATGCTGTAAAAATTGAAAGTATATGTGAAAGAGTATGTAAGCTCATACTCAGTATTAATAATAATATTCTAATTGTCTAATCTACTATACTCAAGACCAATAATAAGCGTTACTCTGTTCAGATCATCCAAACGTACGCACCGACAGCAGCAAGCAGCGAGGAGGAAATTAAAAACTTCTACCAGACTCTCGGTACTGGACACTGTAAGGAGGGTCACTTCTATAAAATCATCATGGGCGATTTCAACGCTCGTGTAGGCAAGCAAGGAGCAGATGATGCTCTCGCAGGACAGTATGGACTAGGCAAGAGAATTGAACGAGAGAGGTCACTGCCTGGTAGAGTTTGCAGAATGCACCAATGTACATTACAAGTACGTATCGTACATCAAGAAAAATCCACCAAGGAAATGGACGTGGTGAGGCCCAAATGGAGTAGAAAATGAAATACAAAATGCTACATATTGGTAAACAAAATCTACACAGCCACTAATTGTGAAGTTTATATAACTTCAGCACAGGAAATTACCACAGGATTGTTCGATGCACAATGAATATCAACGGAAGTCTGAATGGAATGCAAAAAGTTGTTCTCACGCAGGGATCACGAAGTAAGTATTACAAAATTAGAAAATAATCAGAAAGAGTTTCAATTGGAACTAAGAAATCGGTCTTCACCACTTAAAAAAAGAAGAACTGGAAGCCAAAGTCATGCAAGTCGTGAAAGCAGCGGCAGAATAAGTGGCAAGCGCACCAAAAAGACCAAAGGATAAGAAGTTCAGCGACAGAACCAGGAAAATGATGTAACAACAAAAAGAACTAAAGAACTCAGACCTGCCAAAAGATAATATCGAATATGCCGAGCTATGCAAGTCTATCAGAGCGGTGATGAAGGAAGATGTAAGGAAATTAAACGAAAGAATCGTTCGAGAGGCTATAGAGAACAACGATATTTTTTTCCGAAACGTATAACCTTTCGCTGTATTTTTTCTAATTCTAGAATACAAAAATTTTCCGCAGGATTCCATACACTACACGCATATTCCAGGTGAGGCCTGACCAACGCAACGTAACATCGCTCACGGACGTTTTCTTTGTTCCTACCGACTATTCTCTTAACGAATCCGAGTTTGATAAGAGCTCTTCCACATATATCGTACGAGTGCTGTATGATAACTACCCGTGTGGGTACTTAACATACAGCCCTCTTACATACATACGAATGTGGGTACCCCATGTTACGTTATTTGTGAGGGTTACTCCAAGATATTTCACCGATTCTACAGTTGATAAAGTTTTCCCTCGGAGGCTGTACGGATAATCATTGGGATTTTTTTTCCTTTCGAAGAAAGTAATTACCGAAAATTTGTTTCTATTGAGGTCTAATGGGTAGAACTTAGTAAGTCTTTGTTTTATTCCTGCAACATCCGTGTCTATTCTTCATGGTAAATGATTTCCTTTAAATTCAATTTCCGTTGTTTACTTGTATACCATCGCGTTCCTGTGTAATTAAGGGATATTGTAACTTCCCTAACAGCGCGGGAGAGGAGCATATCAGCTACGGATCGCTTATTGGCATCTGATCGGTGCTCATGCGCTTATTAATATCCTCATGCCTATTAGCATGCGCGTCATCTCCCGAGATGAGCTTTTAACGAGTCAAGCTACGCTTTTATTGCGCACAACATTTTTCTATAAAACCTGTTTCCATCACTAGGCGCGGAAATCACGAGATCGTCCTATACCGTTTTGTACCGCGCCAACAAGGCGACCGTCCGAAGACGCTTTCAGACGGTTTCTCTTCTCAGCAGATAAAATATCTTCAGATAGAATTCTACACGTAATGGTCTTCGCTTCGTTGAGCCGCGCGAAAAAATTTGTCGAAGCTCACGTCGAAGGATTTATTTGATCGAATCGGCTGCAGCGTTTGCGCCAAGTAACGCACCTCCCATTAAGGTTTCTCGATCAAGCGGAAATTCGACTCGGCAGCACGTTCGATACATGGTAGAAAACTGGTCCCTCGATCGGATAGGTCACTGTTCGTATCCTACGTTTAACGATTGAATACGGCGGAAAGAGTTATGCGCTTAAAGATAGACCGATAAATTCCTAAAAGAAAGAATAATTCCAAACTGTTCAACGTTCATCGAACGGGGTACTGATTAATTCATTACCCGTGTAAAGGAGGAATTACAACACGTGTTCACTTGCTACAGATTACAGTACAGATCTCCAAGTCTTTGCGTCTCCTCCGAGGCCTGGTCAACATGTTCTGCTACTTTATTAGCTCGTTACTGGATTGAAATCGGATGCAAAATCATTCTCTTCTTTCCTCTCGATTTTCAAGGGGATCAAGCTTAATATATGGAGGAAGAAATTTGGGAGCGTCAAAAAAGGTCTTATCAAAGAAGAAATTGTGTAAGCCGTCCATTATCTTTGTTGCGAATCGCTCGTTAAATTGCCTCAAAACCTCTCTCGATAATCATCTCTTAATCCTAACATCAAGTTAGAACATTCGAAATTTCTTCAAAAGTTAATTCAGTATCAAAATTCCGCGTTATAATTGGCTTTTTAGCAGTGGGCGTGTCCAATAATCCTTGAACGATTTTTACATCCCACGATTTGCTAAATTTGATGTAATTGACTACGCTTCCAATACGGTATACAAGAACCGTAGCCATTTATCTCGTCAGGCAGCAAACGGTTCCGTGGTAGTTAGCGTTGACAGCTCGCTGACGTGATTATGTGCATAATCGGAGCGAGTTCATCAAAAATTTATGAATGCCAAGGGCAGAGATCCGGTAGACGGCTACGAGACGGCCGAAACCCGGAAAAATGGTGCTCCTCCAAGGTGTAATTTCGTGGGATTCCTGTATGTTTATGGATATGAGGATTCTGAGTCGGGCGAAGAGGCTCGCCGCCCAGTATAAAGACTCATTCAGGTTAAGGGCGGTCGTGGGCAGTTGATGACATTTTATTCACGCCCAGGAAATTCCGTTTCTAAAATGATTTATGCGATCGCTTCGAATTTAATGAATGCATCAAAATTATATCTTAAAGGGAAGGATCTGTTTGAGTAGGGTTATTAAAACTTAATTGATTCCTTTGATTAGATGCAATGATTTCACAGGTGAGGATCATGATATGATTCAGTCACTCCCGTAGTTTGGGCCTCGGTTAGTGATTCGATGTTCCTCACTTGCTAAACATTATATCAGGGCCGGCAGAGGTGGAGTGGTGCTCCGGGATGCGAGTTATGCTGTGCCCCCCCCCTAGTAATGCTAAAAAAATTTCAAATTTTTAAATTACCCCTAATTTTCATGAGATGATTTTTTTGAATTCATTAATATGTCAACAATAATATTTGTTAAGATTATTACTCTAATCATCACGTAATATATAAATTAAAAAAATAGATTGAAGAACAGAAAGCAAGTGCAGTAATTTATGGTTTCTGTCGGTTAATTATTTTTTTTATTCTGCCTGAAAACTTCCTAATCCACATCAGTTCCTTGAATGTTTCCGTCAACAATGAAACCTCAATTCTTAAGAAATTTACTTCTATTACCATTATTACTATTTTACTACTATTGATATTATTTACTACTATAATATTTACCCATCATCTGTACTGTGAGTAACTCCCCACAGGTTATTCTATAAATGGTCTGTCAATATAAATATCACAAAGGTATCTCCACCTTATAAAAACCTCGCGACCGCCCTTTTCGCCCGTGTCTCGGTACGGCCCTGCATGTCATGGTATAACTTGATTGTTCAATCATGTGGAGATTTCTCGCATTATTCGTACGTTGCTATTGAGATGGAAAAGGATGGTAATCGGAATACATACTGACCATACCGTCACGTTTCGATGCCAATCGTCGTCTGCCTCATTACAGTCTTCCAGATCCCGTCCGGTGCAGTTGAATTCAAATCTCCATTTCAGATTGACACCCATAAAAAAACGTTTAGGAATGCCGGGAACTCGGCGACTCGAGGTGGCGTCTGTAAGGAGCGTTTAATCGAGCGAGGTGCTTCGGGCCTCCTCTTCAAATATTTGGATCCCGCCCGGAGATTTTAACGCCTGCGTCGAATACTTAATGTAGCGAAATGCGAGAAGTTATCGAGAGCTCTTCCACGTGATGGGCCAACGAGCTATTCCGAACCTCCCTCGCAGTTATTTTTTCGGGGATCCTTCGTCGGCCAGGACCCGTTTGCCAATCGATTTTGAGATCGGAAGATCTCTTATCACCGACCGTGTGGCATTCGCTCCATCTTTCCCGTCCTCTCCCTCTGCTCTTTGCCCTCACGAAGGTCGGACAGTTGAAGCGGTCGTTTTCCACATCCTTCAGCGGGTTTCTTGTTCTTTCCTCCGTCCACTCTTGAGGTCGGTCGACGGTTTTTTTCTTCCGAGAAGTTGGAATCAATGACAAAAGAATCTCATATGTATCTCTACACTTCCGCTCAATCTCTAATTCCAATCTTTCCATCCTTTTCTCCTACATCTTCTATTCCTATCCGAACGCTCGTAAACTTCTAGATGTTTTTTATTTTTCTGTCCGGTGCATTTCGCATTTGTTACGCGCTCCGTCATTTCTTCGTGGGTGTTCACCCACGTCGGACATCCTTCGCTTCTGGAAAATTTCCCGATGCGTTTCACGCGAAAGGTTTCGGAATATTTTTGCGGGAAGCATTTACAATCATTTACTCTATTACAACGTTTTCAGCTATTTTTAGTAAAACTTTGGCGTCTGGTGTGGTATTGAATTTCTAAGTACCTCCGTTGCGGTCTTTGTCAACCTTTTAGGCAGTAAGAATTGTTTCTGAGAAAAGAGACAGCCCATCACCACCCATGTTATGGTTGATGTAGTTTTTTTATTAGTAGCGATAAAACGAAATGTATCGTAATTTATAATTTCATAATGAATTTATATATTTAACGTTTAAATGATGAGTAAAATTTTAAAGTTTCAAAGTCATCCTATCGGAGGTAAGATTCTTGACGAACGCAGGCAGGCTATCATTCAAAGTGGCAAACTATTTATTAGCCCCTAGTTCATTTCATCGAAAGTTGTCTTTTACTCTGTTTCACTTGGCCTCCTTTCCTCTTATGAATATATCCTTGATAGAATCCTTTCAGTATGAATAAGGGAATGTTGCCTTCTCCTGCTGTACAAAATATAGTTTTTCTTCGTCTGATACTACATCATCGTTTATCCTTCTTTATTCTTCATCTTTTCCTCTCTCCATTCTCCCTTATCTTTACATCCCTTCCCTCTTTCCTTTGAATCTCTCAATCAGTTTTCTCCATATCTCTGAATAATTCCACATTTCTCTTCTTGCCGCCCTCTCCACCTGTCTCTACGCTTTAGAGACCCTAACTTCTTAGGGTCTCCCTTTAATTCAAATCATTCACTATCTTTGCTGTTTCCGCACCTTCGTAAAAGCCTCTCCTCTGAATGTATCTTTCCCTCCTCGTATTTTCTATCTTTACGGTCTCATTTTTTTTCATGTACTTCCACCTAAGTTTTGCATTGTGCAAAAGGTCGGAATCTGTTTAAGCTTTACGATCTCCATTTACAGTTTTCATTTGTGTCATAAAGGGATTCGAGTCCTAGTCATGTCGCTATTTTTCACGCTTGTTATTCCTTACCATTCAAAATTCAAAAAGCTAATATACCTTTGCATAATCCTTGTAATTTCCTTTGTGGGTTTATCTCATAAGACCGTTTTATGAGTTAGTCTTCAGTGAGGACCATCTGGCTGCAGTTTGCGCCATTAATGTGGAGGCTGCTCGCTTTGCTAACAAAAGCATTTCCATAACTGTGGAAAAGACGTGGCGTGGTATTTCAGTCGTTAGAATACCTACCCGGAAGTGGGAGACCTGGTTTCGAGTCCCAGTCACGTCACTATTGTTTACAACAGTCATTCCTTATGTAATTTATAGTTTGACTGAAAAGTGGACCTAGATCGGTTATCAATGGAACTCCATATCACCGATACTGTCATTAACCAATACTCAAGCTTTCCAGGTGGAAATGACCTTTCGTAGTACGAAGTGAATAGTTAGATATGGGATAATTTTCTACCTCCTAGATTTTGTGATTCATTCTTCTGTACTTCCTCTCAAGCATTCCGTCGGTGTCTTGCTTTCACTTTTAATATTTCCTTCATTCTTCTTCTGTTATTACTCTTGTCATTCTCTCGGCCTCTCCACCGGCTTTAATTCCTTATACGCGTTTTACTTGCAGATGCAAGATTTCTTTGCCTCTGCAGGCAACGCTGTAAATTCTCTATGACTGTCATTAATGACTTCCTCACTCGTGCTATGAGAACACTTTCAACGCATCAATTCTGCCATTGTTTACTCCCTTACTCCTGCAAGCAGATGTTATTTTCGTACCAGTGAATGAGGATGGAAGTAGTATGACCTCGTTTGTATCGTTACGCATTTTGCGTCGCGCTTGAACGAGTATTACGGGAAATTAAAATGCAATGGTAATTTTCACAGGTGACTAAGAATCTCGTGGGGTATCCGAATTCAGGAATGCTGGGTGTGCTTTTAAGATTGATGAGGGTACTGCGCGCCTCATTCAGCTGCGCGAAGTGGAATAATCAGCCTTTTCCATTAAAGAAGACAAGTTTCAATCCCGCGTTGAGTACAGCGGAAAGGTGGGAAGTCATCTTTGATTTATATTTTGTGTGGTTTAGTTTGTTTACAATCACCGTAGCGAGCAAAGCTATTTACATGCGCAACCGGCCAGGTGCTAAGATGTTTGTCATGTCAATGAATCCACAAGAAATTATTTCATTTACTGTAGGCGTACAAGGATAAATGTAGTCACCCTTAATATTCTTTACGCTGCTACTACTTCATCGGTTTTATATCGCTCTATGGCGTCTTTCGATTCCCAATTTCTCCTTTTCTCAGTCACTCCACTGTTCTTATTCTAGACATCTTCTCTTCATCTCGCTTCCCTTCAATCCAGCTCTTTCTTTCACTTTTCCCAATAGTATTTAACATCAGGACTTGTTTTGGTAGTCTCCCCTTTTCCATTCTTTAGACGTGACTATACCATTCCAGCTACTTTCCGTTTATGCCTTCAGTATTATCATGCGGGACATCCATAATTTCTCTAATTCTGTTATTTCCTACTTATTCTCGTCGACATTCCTGTGGCCCTTCTCCAAAAATCCATATCTACCACTCTAAGAGTTCTTTCTGACTTTTCTTTAAATGGCCAGACTTCAGTACTTTAAGTCGTTATAGGTTTAACTATGCTTTTATAGATCCTATGCTTGTTTTTCTTTGAAATTGTTTGATCCCATACAATACTGTTAAGCAACAGTATGACTGTTCTACCCAGTGTGCATATTTCTCGAACGATTATTTTATTTATCAGATTAATTTCTCTTTCTTGCATTTGAAGGTAACAGTAGAATATATATTTCCTCTTGGAAGCGGTAGGCTAAATGGTTTCACAATACGTTGAAATTGTCGTTTAGTCGTCGTAATTTATTTTTTGATTTAGGTATTTTTCGTAATCGCGGAAATTATCGAATATTGACAACAAGTATCCAACGCTTGCTAATTTGCGTTGATCCAGGAAGCGCAATCTGGTGCATTATCAACGTACTTTTGCAGTTTATTTCCTGCCATTTTTATTGCAAGGAGTGAGCTTGCTCGTGCATTAGAAAAAGTAAATAAATTTTATCTTTTATTTCTGTGATCACTTATGGCTCGGGGAGTGCTTGTCCTATCAGTGACAATGATGAAACAACATCGAAAGCTGCAATTCTTAAGTGTTTTTCGTAAATTATGATCAGTTTACTCATTCCCAAAGTAAGTAGATAAAATTTTTACTGGATTTTCCTGTGAAAAATAAATTAAATTAGGTATAATGGAAAATTTCAAACGATAAAATCAAAAGCAATCCAATTTGGTAGCATAACCCGAAAATTTACCCAGTGAAATATCAACGCTGATTTTCATTAAATTGAATCTCTAATTGTTTCCCTGCACAATTGCGGTTAAGACGATTATTTTTTCTTAAAAATTTGCAAGTTTAAACAAGGAAGTTATTCTTTTGTTGAATCCATTAGATCAGCATATATTCCGATAATGATCAAGCGACCCTTTTGGCTGTAGTCGCTACATCGGTGGCCAAATCCAAAGGGTTATTAATGGGTCGACGCATAGGTTAATGTTTTCGTTTAGTCAGCGCAGCTTTCCTCAAGGCTTCCTCGGAACGCTCTTGAAGATGGACGGTGGAAGAATAAAGATGTTAACATGGCGTTTCTGTTGTCGTTTCGATGCGATCCGTATGTCCCCGAGGTTGGAACTGTGGTCGATCTTATCGAAAAATCATCGGTGTTCTCGAGCTGATCTATCAATAGCTTTGTTTTTCTCGGTGGACGCGATGGAAATTCTTCTATCTGCAGAGGAGCTAAAAATTGTCAAACATAAGTTAATGTTGTATTTTTTAACGAAGGATGCCGATACGTTTGAAAATAGGTTAAACAAATGCTGAGGTCTGACGATTATTCATCATCATTTATAGCAGCATAATAATATTTCGCTTACGTCAGTGGTTTCCTTCCTTTGACCTCAAGGAGCCAAGGAAAACTCCATTCTAGTCCAATACATGTCAGGAGCCAGGAATATAAGATACAATTGTAGAGAAGCTACTCCTTCCCAAGTCAAGGTATGTGGCGACACATTCAGTTTACTTCCACATTCTGCAGATCGCCTTTATTTTTCTTTTATTTCTTTTCCAATTTTTTCATTGACATCCATTGATTTGACAGTTTATTGGACAGGAGGGACGTGAAAAATAGCAATATATATACAAGCACACAACAATTCAGCAAATAAAAAACCACGATTAGCTTGTACTAGAACCCTATACTAGTGTAGGTAGGCTATCTAGTGATTATTCCAAATTCGGATGAATTAATAACTTCATAATTATGTAGGAAAAGTTATAATTGCAACATTTTTCGAAATTATGATTTGAGATCCTATTTATAACTGTAAGGAAGCGGGAAAGGCTAGTTATACCCTAATTATCTCTAAGCATCCTTTAACATTATCCAATTATTTCTACAGCATAACATCACTGACTTGCTTACACTTATTTTTCAATGACAGGAAATTGATTTATAATTTTCAAACTTCGCTCAGCTCTTCTGGTTTTTCTTCTACTTACTAAATAATTCATCAAGTGATCGGTGATTTTAATCACTTTCGTTTGTTTTAGCCTTGGATAAAAAAGAAAATTTATTCATACTTTTATTTCCTCAATTTTTACGGCGTCGTGATAAAAACACTGTTTTTTACCCAAGTCCACTTCGACGATCGCACGCAGTTCATTTTGCGTTCATTTATTCATCATTCACGTTTGCTTCGGTGAGCGAGACCTTTATACCTTCCTGGGCATAGGTTACCTTCCGAGAAACGAAAATCGTGCATTAAAAGGACGTGTTGCGAAGGTAGCGAGCCTAATGAGAGAGTTTATGTGCGTGATGTCGTGATTATGAGTTCTGTTAAATGATAAACTATGGATGGACATGCGTGAATGAAAACTGAATCGGTAATGCTACTCCTGCAGGAGGCCGATAAATCACGGGGAAAATATACATTTTCTATTCGTTATTACTTTCCCAATTGCATATCTAAAAAAGTTTTAATAATTAGTAACTGCATGTCTTTTAAAAAATNTAATTTCTTGGGAAAACTGTCGATTTATTTTCACTCAATCCAATTGTTTTTCATTGTTGAAATTATTCTGAAAGTATTAAATACTGTGTCAATATTCATCGTAAATTGTTTCAATTTATGGAAATCAGTTGTTGAAATCAAACCAGTACGAGAGCACAAATAAATATCACAAAAACATCGTGAATTATAGTAACTGCATGTCTTTTAAAAATCTTTTATTATATTTAATATCGTAGGGCTTTTGCCAATTCCATCGATGTCATAGCACTCAACCTGATTAGGCTTGTGGCGTTCTTCAAAACATTCACTATTTTTACGAATAATTTTCAAGGGAGGAGATTTCGAAATTCACCTTCACCAAGCTCAGCGTATACTCGGCGCACATTTCTGTAAGTAACTGAATTCTAAAATTTATATGTAGACGACTAGACAATTCTGAGAGTGCAACTCAGGGCACTTAGATCTTAGCTTCAGATTACCAATCTGACTTAATGAAAGGTCAAGGGTTTCTATTCTTTTCTTCCTAAGTCACAGTATCAATCCTAAAGAAATAGTGGTACAGGCCATTGATTGTTATAATGGTAAAAGGTAGAAATAACCCCAAAGCATCAAATTAAAATATTAACGGCTTATATACATTTCACCCTCAAAGAGGGCATCTTCAGAGTTTACAGAATAAAATTGTGATCTTAACTAAACGAACAATTTAAACAATGGCCTTTAAACTAACTGTCACACGTCAAAAACACAACCACTCACTTGAATTATTAAGAGATGCTCAGTGAGACAAAACGAAATCTTAATTTCCTTCGATATAAAATCACTTTTCCCTATCATCCCTCAAGATATCACATATCAATTTCTCGAGCGATGGCTTTCAGAGCAGTATCTCTCTCCTGAGTTAATCAAAGAATATATTCTCTTAACTCTTAACTATCTGTGAACTTAACCTCTAGTAAAGGTAAAAAGTTCACTGTTTTATCGTGTCGACGACGCTCTGAAGATGAGGGCGAAATGTACATAAACCTTGTTTTTATTTGATGGTTTTTGGAGTGTTTTTTACCTTTTACTATCAATCCTGTAGATTCATATCAACGCTAATTCACAAAAGATAAACTCTTTGCCTCAAATGCAATGAGCCATACCATATCCCGCAAAGCAACAGCTTGAAAGCGTTTTGAGTTAGGTTATGGAAGTGACTCTATGGTTTTAAATCGATCTTATCAATCCTTTTTGTGGATTTCGATTACACTATCAGCTCAATATAATTACAATTCTGTTCGAACTCCTTTGTTTCCGCGTCTTTTCTAAGTGCGCTTCACAGTCATCGTATTCTGCCTTGTGGTAGGACTACGAATGCTAAGTATCGAGGTAATTTTTCACCGTCAATGGAATGGCCCCTCCCTTGATTTGGGAACGGGAAGCAATCGTTGTTAGAATTCAAATCGACTTACACTTGGAATATGGTCACGCCCTAATTGGGAGTGTTCAAGGTGGAGATAAAATTACGTAACTGTTTCTATCTCAAGATTTCTAAGATTTCCGTATATTCTTGTTACCTGTTATGTTACATCTTAACTAAAAGTTGAATTCGAGGTAACTGGAAAATGTTATCGTTACTTAAAATTTTAATGACAATGAAATAAATGAATTTAAGAAAATATTTTTTAATTTTATTTAGAAACGGAACCATTTTAGATGCTCGAATCTTCTGCTTTGCTGCAAAATCTCTACGTATCTAGTACGTAAAAATAGAATTTAATACATACAATTATGAGCATACACAATTAAGGGGGGATTTCCACAAAATTGATTTCAAGTTCCTTTAACTTTGGATCATTTTAAGCGAATAATAAAATGTCCATCTCGTACTCCGTCGTTACGTCTGGATCGGACATAGCTAATCATATTCTGCTGAATTTGCGAAATCTTTTCTTTTAAAAACACGCGAAAAGACTGAAAATTCGCTTTAGGATATTTGCCAGTCACGTAGAGAAAAGGTATCCTTCGCTAATGCATAATGCCTTCCATGCTTTTTTACATTTCGGAATATAGCTGAGATAATTACCTTTCTGAAACAAATGAGAATTGTTCGACGCCCAAAGGAACTCCCTTCGCCTTTTATGTAAGATGGAAGAAAGTAAAGTCTTTGAGACAAAACGCTCTTTTATGGACAGCAATTAAAATGGGCACCTGTAGGCTTCTTGGGATTCGCCTTAGGGCGACAAAGGAAAGTATGTGAAGTTGTCCTCCATTATGGGATTCGTATTCCTACATGCACACCCTGCTAATCATGCCTTCCATCCGTGGCACATTAGGAAAGGAGATGAGTCATTAGAGAATGGAGGAGGATATTGCTGTACGGAGTGCGGTGCAAAATTGCAAAAGTTTCTGCAGTGGCACTGTTTACTCAAAAATTAGTCAAAACACTACTTTTCCAAACGTTTCAGTTGTTGGGACTCAATGAAATGAAATAATAGGAAATTATTAACGTGAACCAGTTGCTGATAAACAAAAGCGGCACTGCTGTGTTGTTTGGTGGGTACTTTTTGGCGTTCGATGTTTCGTACTGAATATTTTTCCTATCTTACCGAACCTTTCTTCACGAATATCCTAGGTGTAGAAAAAAATTAACGATGAAAAAAACTATGGTTATGATAACGTATCGTGTATTAAAACAGACGTCAAATTGGCTTTTATTGCTTAAATATTTCACTCAGCAATTTCGATACCTGCCACATATTTTGATTATTGGAAGAATTTTCATTTCTCTTTTTATTTGAGGAATATTTATCCCCATTTACTTTAGTTTCAAGCCCGGTTTTATAATGTAAACTTAAAATGGACTTCTACTAAAGTTCTCTTTAGGACCCGGTATTATACTTTGTTAGATTTGAAGTGGTCTCCTTCATATATGATGAATTAGTAGTGGTTAACTATATTTATATAAGATAAATTGAATAAGTATATCATGTAAGATATTAACAATAATCTTCACTTTTAAACTTAACAAGAAATTATAATACCAGTTTCTAAAGTGTACTTTAGCTAAAGCCCATTTTGAGTATACATAATATTTGAGTCATCAGTCTTGTTACGATGATACGAAATCTACTAATGTATGAATGATGACGTTCATTTGGCTAGTCCTCATTGGATTGTATGACTGCATTCATTCTTACCTCTTCCTACTGAACTTATGTGGACTTGCACCAAACACGAAATTCTTTTTCAGTGAGGAAATCAATGGCAAATTATCTCACTCCTCCTCTTACCTCGGGCTAATGGCTTTAAAATTAGGGTAGGCTAATTTAGGATTAAAATCTATTATACTGTTATTATTCTCGCTTCTTATTTTCACCTGTTTTTCTCATTTTTCCATAGGTAAGTCCCTCTTTGGATAGATCCTGTAATTCTCCACCAGTCACAATGTCCTTATCATGCCACTCCTTGCTGAATGCCTCTTCCTAGTTTCATGAGGAGGTTGTAGCCTATTGATCCTGCTCTATTGGAAAGATGAAAGTAAAAGGTAATGTTAAGTTTAGTCTCTTTTGGTTCTTCCAGGAGATACTGCGAGCGATATAACGATTATTTTGACTGTTTTGTACTTTTTTAGCAAAGTAGGAAAATTAAATTACTTTAATAATAATAGTTACGATAATTTGCTAAACTTTTTTCCTCGAGAGGAGATTTGCGTATATACTATAAGAACATATTTGTCTAGTATTTCATGTATCTTCGAATATGAAATTAATTTATATTTGGACATTTTGTATAAAATAGATACTGATTGATCTTTTAGGTACTGTCTAGGCTAAATATCCATATAATTTCATATAAAAGCGCCAAGGTTTTCATTTCAACCATCTGCTTTCTGTACTGAGGTAAAAGGCGTAATATAGAGACATGAAGGTATCTGGCGTTATTTGTAGAATTCGCACTTTTTTAGATGCTTAGGAGGAAATTTTTACTTATTTAGATTTTTGTTAGAAATCACTGCCTTTCAAGTTAGGTCGGTGAATAGTATTTGTAGTAGATGGTAGATCTAGATACAAAATTCTGCAAAACCAAGCGGAAACCTCCTTGTATCTTGTCCTTCCTCCAGAATCACCTCCAAACTTGTTTAGAGTGAAATTTTTTAGAGGTGGAAACACTGTTCTGCCGTTTTCTCTGACATATGACCCTTTTCTGTATCGCATCATATTTCGCGCGAATGAACAAGGGACTTTTTCAGGGTTTCTGTGCCAACCCTACTTCTTTTTAGGGGAAACTTCTAAAAGCATTATTTCGTTTCGTTTGGTTGTTAGGGAAGTGTTCTGTCCTAAGGGAGACTCGGAAGAGGTCGAGAAGAATGCGGATTGGTGAGCAAACCTTCGGGGATAACATACCCTCTATTAGGAACCCACGCGTGAATTCAATTAGGAACGAAAATGAGTTGACGGAATGGATTAGGCTTAGCTGTTGATGAGTGGGCCCTCTTAAATGACTAGTGTTTTTAGTACTAGTAATGTGTGCGCTGGAACCAAGTTTTCCGCCATACTGAATAGTCGTACGTGTGTAACATTTCTACAAGATGAGATCAAGGAAGATACAGTATAGATAGATCCTGAATTGCCGGATTGGCAGATCTGAATAAGGTGAACTGGCGAATCCTTCAGAAAAACTTAACTCTAGGCTACAAAACTGCCGAGCACGTCGACATTACACTCCTAAGAATCGAATTAATGTATGTACGAACTTACTTTCAAAAAAACATTTAATGTTCAAAGCGAGAATTACGCAATTTTATCTATGGAGCATGTTTTATCATTTAACATCTTCATAAACATAATTAACATCTACATAAATACCCCGCAAGCCGCGGGGTATTTACTAATACTCGCCGCGTATTCCAGATGTGGCCTGACCGATGTGAATTAACATTACTCTCTGACCTTTTCATCGCATCTATCCACAATGCGCTTTATAAAACCGATCATTTTAGTTGCTTTACCGCAGATTTTTCAGATGTGTGCTCCAGTTTAAGTTATTTGTTAGAGTGATTCCGATTTTTCAACTGAGTCGACTGCATTGATATTAATTCCAATAATTTTGTACGGGTGGTTCTGACACAATTGATTCCTTTCGAAGAAGTTAACTGCAGAACATTTACTTACTTCAGAATCTAGCTGCCATTTTACACACCACCTTTAAATATAAATATGAATATCATTCCGTCTAAAATATCGTTGTATCAAAAATATTATATCTTACGTACGCGAGTTACTCTGTGTGGAAACCGGTGAGTCACGATATCCTTCTTGAACATGTTCTACGCCTCTCTTTCTAAGTACAAGGCGTTCGTGACGGGATTATCTATAAGATGTCTCTCCTTTCCGCTTCCACCGGTACCCCTATATTTGTACAGTGACCTCTTAATATCATGTAATCCGTAATAGCTCCAGGATTCTTGAATGAGTATTTCTCGGATTAGATTCTCTTATACTTTGATGTACCGCAGAGATCTGCAGGATTATCATTAAAAAACATGTCACGGAATATTTTTCTGAAACTCTTGTCGGATTATTGTATTCCGTTTTATCCTATTTTACTTCTTTGGTCATGTTTATAGACATTTTTTGCGTCATCCAAAAAATTAATTTTAACCCCTTTTACCTTTCCTTGAAAATCTACGTAAAATTAAGTGAGAATGATGCATCAAGAGGTTTGATGGCAAGTTCAGAACAACCCAATTATGAGTTCTTTCATAAGATGTCCGATGCTCATGTTTGGCAATTTATAAGTCACTCATCGTATTTTAATAGAGTTTGCTTCGATATTCATTAATTACTGTCTTTAGTTGCAGTATTACTTCAATCTGCTATGTTCTTTGCAGTGGATCTCTGAGCAGTATGAGGACGTCTTGTCTTTAAAGACTGGTTTAAAGTGCCGTTTAGCACTCTCTTCTTGTTCGTGGAAATTATTTTCTTCAAAACAAGAAGACTGCAGAACCAGCAAATTGGTATCCAATTCCTCTGAGTTGAAATCCGGTGAAATTGAACGTAAAGCATTTTCTTTCCATCTGTCGATAATTTTCTTCGGAATTATTTATCGAATGGTATTGGAATGAAGTGAGCTCATATTTCCAGAATACGGGTATTTCTTGCTTTCGATTCTCATGTAAATCTAGTTCTACTGCATTCGAAAGGGCGTGCTGAAGAACGGTCAACATCTATTAGTTGGAGAGATCTGGTGACGCTTTTCCATCCCTTTCAAATCAACGGAATGTTGCAAATGCTTAATCTTGTCCGTTTACAAATGTAAGTAATTAATCTCTCAGTTTTTGTGATCCATTTTTGTTGCTAGGGGCGAAAATCTTAAGCCATCATTGCGCAGTTTTGCATGAACTTAAAGGGAATGAAGTAGTCTTCTCGATTGACCCGATTTGAGCAGTTAATTATACTTGTAACCTGTTTTTAGCTTAACTTTCATAGAAAATGCTCCAATGTAAAGAAACTGTTCGGCGAGATTAAGAAAATGGAGAATAAACTGATACGGTAAAATGAATGAGTTGCCGTTATGGAGAACTTATTAGGAAGAAAATGTATGGCGAAGGCTTCATAAGATGTGGCCTATTGACTGATGTAAATAGAATAGCGAACTTATTATTGTCGAAGCAGGGATATAACTACCTGTCTTTGGAAATGTTTGACGGTACGAATGTTTCATCTTACAGTATTTTAAGCCTTCAACATTAAAGTTCAACCTTCTCAAGGAGCGATAGCATGTTTTGATAGTGGTTTTTTGATATTTTTACCTGATGATGGCCGATGTGTAGCCGGTGTAAACCGGTCGCGTGATAAACATCCTGTGGATACAAAAAATCCTTCTTTTGCGATAGCATCGTCCTTATTGCAATTTAATTTATTCTTTCGCATTTTTTGTAGATTGATGGCTTAGTGAGCATACTTAAGAGAATCGCCATTAATCTTTAAATAAATCCTCGAGGAGGAACACTTAACTGTAGTTTTTGCTTTTCTAGTGAAGGGAATTAAGTGTCCCTTTTTTACGTAAACTGTAACTTTAATGAAGATTAATTTCACCCGTAAATGAAATCTTGTCGATTGGAAAATAATGTCGAGCTTAACGAAACCTGGATCTGGAGGTAGCAATTATAATGTATGCCAATATTTATCGTTTCAATAAATTGGTACTCCAAGGCATCGTGTAAATTGCATAAAAATTGCCATGCATTAATAATTGGTGTGTTTCAAGAGATAAACCGGTGCATTTGGCATCAAAAGGGGTTAATTGTGCTCGCTTCGATCAGATTAACATGTATTATAATGTAATTTTGTTTGTGTAATTTCTTGGGAAAACTGTCGATTTATTTTCACTCACATCCATTTGTTCTTCATTCCATTGTTTTTCATTGTTGAAATTATTCTGAAAGTATTAAATACTGTGTCAATATTCATCGTAAATTGTTTCAATTTATAGAAATCAGTTGTTGAAATCAAACCAGTACGAGAGCACAAATAAATATCACAAAAACATCGTGAATTATCATATATTGAAACATTAAATGTTTGCGTCATTGTTTCTGGTGACCTAAGGGACGGTCCCTCGAATATTTACTAGAATATAAAATAATTCGCAACGTCCCAAAGGGATTTTTCGTAAAATCCCCTTAAACTTCAATTGGGACTTGATTAAGTAAACAGAATGGTCGTCATCCTCTCCGTTGAAACTGTAACGAGGTGTGAAATGACTAGGTCAAGACATAAACCAATCAAGAGGCCTTTAGAAGAGAGCATTTTTCCTTTCGGCTTTCCACAAAAAGAGTGCCTTTTTTCCCTGAGGCGGCTTCTCGAATTTCTCCGAGATCACAGCCAATGAGCGGCAATTTATTCCCTTTCGCTTTCAATCGTTTCCAAAGTGTCGAAGTCCAGCGATGGGGAAATACAAAGGGTCTCTGCCCTCCATGGAACCTCTTTTTCGCCTCATCTCCTGCATTCAGAATATATCGAAACTTATCGAGCCAACAATCATTTGCATTAATCAGGTTTTCTAGGATCCCTATTCTATTATTTTTCTCTCGACGGGAAGTCCAAACCATCTTGGGGTTCGGGCCGGTCAGTTTTCCTTAATTTTTCTTAGGGAACTTTGGTCCCATGGTGCCTTGCCTCTCGTCTAGAAGTATGTCTTAACCATGGAAACGCCTCGCAGGCCTTCATAAATATTATATAAGCTTAAATGTCAATCGTTGCAAATTTATTCATTGCATTACAATTGTATTTCCAATGAGATTAAAAAAAAATTTTTTGGCGAGTAGATAGCCCATCCCAAGTAGAATATCTTGACAAATTGAATATTTTACATTATTGTAAGAAAGAGGAACATCTTCTAGGATGTCTTAAATCTGTCAGTACATAATCTACTAAGATTTTTTTACTACCCGACATTAATCTGCTATCTTACTTACTGAATTGGGTTTAGTTGTCTATGCTAATAGAACATAAAATAGTCTGTATAGGTTGATAAAGAATCAGAAGAGCTACAAATTATTATTTTTAAAGTAAAATAAAGGTAATATTTATTGAAAAGGAGCAATTGCAACAACAACATTCCGCTGCTAATGTTGTTGTTGTAATTGATTGATCTGAACAAACAAATAAATAATGTTATTTCTGTTAATTTTCTTATCGAATCGCCATGAGAATTTGTAATGCAGTTTGCAGAATCGTCAACCTTAAAAACACGGTGCAATCTGAATACATGCTGCAACGCTCAGTTTGATAGCAGAACTGTTCATTTTCTTTTTATATATTCACAATCTTTCATTTTTCTGACGATAATATCGTTTAATTGGTTTTTTTCTGGAACCTGTTGTTTACCCCGTAACTCAGTCTTTTATTATCCATTTATTCATTTCGACGATTATTTTCTGCGATTATTTCCCATACTTAAACTGTTTACATCTTCGGGAGCTATTTTCCTTCATTGGATATGCTTGATAAATTATTTCAGTCTAATTTGCTAATCAATCGTGTTTCGCAATTTCATCTTAAATCATTATGTATACTTATCTATATCGGTGTATTAATTACATATTCGTTAAATTATGTAATTAGTTGAAGTGATGTAATTACTTATTTAAAATAATTATGTAATTAGAGGTTAGGTAGATTATAACATCTCTTTCTATATGACTGTCTTCCTGCCAGGAATATCTGTTATAACATACAGGATATAGGTATGCGAAATTTTGATTTGAAAGGCTGTTTTTTTTTGTCAAATCATTTGTCTTGAATTTCCTTCGTTAACTTTCCGATATAAATCTTCTTTTCCTTGATCTATACCTTCATTCCAAGAACCCTTCCAAGACAAAGGAGAGCCGTAAACAGAATTTAAGTTGCTTTGATGATTTCTTAAATATGGAATATAACAAGAAATGTTGTTTAAAGGAAAGACGTTCGTTGTATCCCGATCAGAAAAGTTATCTCACGCACAACCAAAATAACTATATGTATGGATTTCGGTGGAAAAAGGTGTTTGTGAATTCTGTAAAACTTTGGTAACATATTTTAAAGCTTCCTTTGATATAACTTATTAGTTTGTGAGGAATATCTTCTGTATACTTTGTTTTGATGGAAAACTAACGATGAAATATTTTTCCAGTTTTGAAGCGCCGCTCTTAAGAATACACCTATGGAATGTGATCTTTTTCTGAGCTATAATAGCTCAATCGCAACCAAATGTGTGGAATTTGGTTTAAAAATAGCGTTTGCTTAAGATTTAAAACTTAGCAAACTTATCTAAAAGCTTCCTTTGATGTACGTGTAACTCTAAATTTGTGAGAATAATCTTCCATATACATTCAATTTTAACGGGAAAATTGCGATTGTAGGTAAATATCAATCCAATTTGCATGCCTCGCTCCGAAGAATACGTCCTGGGGATAGAATGGCCTTTTTTCAGCTGTAATTACTCGATCAGAAAAATTGGTCAAGACAAATATTTGTTGTCTAATGAATGTCGAGCGATACCCCCAGATCGCGGGCCTGACTTCTACATTCATCATCAGCAAATGAAAGAAGGCCTGCCGTTGGGGCGCTTCGCCTTGATTTCACGAGGACATTTACCCCAACACGTGCCGATGGATCCGACGGCGAAATGAAAATCCGCCGATAAGGGGGACAAGGTTTTCGGAAAAGGGCTTTCGGAAATTCGCGTGGATAAAAAAAATCAAATCGCGGGACTGACGAGAAGGAAAAGATGTTTGGAAATGGAGCATGAGTTGAAGAATGGATTTGCTCAGCCCTGTCCCGACTGGTTTTCCCATTTGGTCTGTCTTTCTAATCCGTTCTTCTCTAAGTTATCTAAACATGAGCCGTTTCACTTTCGGTAAGATTTCGGTCTCCGCGGCGAAATTTTACGTTGCGTTTTCGATGTATCCTTTTTTAATCCATGGAGGTTTGACCCTAATTGTTTCTCGTTTCAAAACTCGATTTCTTTGTTAGCTTATATTCAAGCGAATGTTTCTTTCATCAAATCGAGTTAACTCTTTGAGTAAATATTTTTTACTTAAACATTTTTTGTACGTAAAACATCTAAATCGAGGATGTTTAGCGGCTAACGGTGATGTTTCGTTCCTCTTCCAAATAAATAATACCATTTCTATATCTTCATCTACATATCATGTATCTACCCTTGCAAGCCGTCTTTCGGCGTATGGCTATTGGTAGATGGGCCGTTCAGAGCAGAGGGCGCCAAACTTTCGGACCTCACGGGCTAATACGTAACTAACTCGTATACTAACGATTCCTATTCCCGCATACCAATAATATAAAGTTTTTTAAAAGATATGAACATTTATAAAATAATTATAGCAAAAGTTCCATTGTATGAATTTGAAATTTTGTTTTCCGTTCTTCTACCCTTTGTTGGTTTTTCACGAAAAGCTTTATTTTAATTTTAAGTCTTCGACAGCTAGGGACATTTCAAACTTGAGCTCCCACCGGGAATTGAACCCAGACCATTTTTACCTAAGTCAAATGCCCCTATACCCCTACCCAGAGGACCCATCACGAAAAGGATTGTGAACATAATGAATGGGTACAGTAAAAATAAAGTTACAGGCAGAGCAAGTGGCAGGTCTCCATAACATAAAACAATAAAATAATAAAACATTTACCTGTACCACGAAAAAGTTTTCGTTTTACTGGTAACTTTTTTATCATTTCCTTGTTAACGGTATGAAATTACAAATAACGCCTAATTTCTTCACATCAAACCATCAAAAGACCCATAGAATTTTTTTTTCCATCAAAAGACCATCATTAGACCATCAAAAGCTTCCCACAGACCACCAGTGGTGACCGCAGGTTTAGACTACCGTATCTTTTGTAGAGCTCTTTAAATCGTTAACATCTTTCACTTTCCTTCGTATTTGCTAGAGTTACATCAGCAACTTTTTCTAGCAGAAAATCAATGTGGCGGAGGAAAGCGTTTCGCAATTCAAAGCTTCAAGATTTTTTCATAAAATTGCGTTGCAGTATTAAATTAGTTTTATCAATCAAGGACTATCGAGCGAGGATTAGAAGGCGTGTACATCTCCGCTAGGAGGCTTTCTTCAAGGTTCAAAACATTCATTACTCCTTCATCGTGAGTCACTATTTTCAACCTTCCGTGTAACTTCTTCGCGTGGTGGTATCAAAAGTAAATTTATGTTTTATAGGAGTTTTTGTTATTTAGAGCCTATCTCGAAAATGAAAAATAAATCGATCGCCACTGTAGGGTATCCAACGCAAAGTAAGCAAATTCGTGATTACACTAGCAGTGATGTATAAAGAGGATGGATTTCAATTCTGATTGTGATTGAAATCGATTCAGTTGATTCAATCAGTAATTCGCACTTCTGTAGTTCGCCGTAAAACATGCATCATATTTACATGCATTGTCGTAATTGAAGAAATGCCACAATAAGGCCTCTTGTTCGAACAATATATCACAACATTTCCAACCACCTGATACTCTCCAGAAAGATTAAAAGAAAAGTAATAAGTCAGTGGGTATGATTATAATCAGTGTGTTACTTATATTTGACAGTTTTCCAATACCAAATATTAGTCTTCTCGGTAATTTCATGATTAAAACAAGAATATTGCCTCAACTTAGTACTACTGCTTTTTTGATAATAATACACCCAAATCAGATATGTTGAAGACCTTTGTTAAATCATGAGAGGCAGGTAGGTAATGGTTAGCATTAAAGCTACGATTTAAGAGGAAATTAGCTGCGACTAACCAATTCTCCTCTGAGAAATCCCTGATGATGATTAAATCATACATAGTGTTCGTATATGTATGATCATTATGTATCAGTTACATATAATATGTTTATCAATATAAAATTATATATAATAAAAACAATCATAAAGCCATTGGTTTTCCTTTGTAGATAAAATTAGATTTTAAAGATAACTTTGCACGTCTGTTGGTGGTATTGCTTCAGTCTTTCTTCTCACCAGTTTAAATTAAATTTTCGGACTTCTATAATTAGTACCTTAATTTATGATTTATCAACGTCAGCGATAGGTTAGATAGAAGGGGAGACTTTTCAATCTTAACCTCCCCAGAATAAAGGCGTTGCTTATTTCAAATAATAAACCAAGGTATGATTTAAGCCCTTTAAAATTAATTCTCCGTCGGCGTTGAACATTTTCAGCGTCTGAAGAAGCCTCCTCTTCGCGGTTAGTTACGAAATTATTATTGCGCTTATCCAAACATGGAATTCCTAAGTTTCCTCATAGTCTTGCCCCGGCGCTCATCCCATCTTCACTCAGCGTACAACTAATCCCGCAATTAAAACCCCGTGTCGTTGAAATATAATTGGAAGCCGCCGCGCTAATCAGCATTCTCATCCTCTCAGCATTTACCTCTCGCCTTGAGATCTCCGCTTTGATAATTTATAATCCCTAAACGGCCTGTCTCAACAACTTTTCCGCATCATGTCTTTCCTCTATGGCAATTCTCGGAATGCTTTTTTCCATTCATTGGAGAGTCGATTATTGGAATCTCTTTAATACGTCGCGACCTTTGCTTCTTCAGCTCCCTCATTCCCTTTTGCGTTTCGCGTGCCGAAGAGAAAGAGGTCTGGCGCCATTTGTAATAGAATACCAATCGATCAGCTGTGGATGTTCCGCTACCGGTAACGGAGCCATTGGTTCCTCAATGGGAAAAGGTGGTCTTGAGACTGTCTGGCTGGAATGGTTTGGGAATTCTCCGAGGTGGGACTTCTCATGGAATTTTTGACACCTCTTTGTGCGTCTGCAACTGGGTTCTCACGCAGCGAACCGAATTTGATAGAGTTACGAAATCGAATACCGGTTACTGATACCGGAAATACCGGATAGTCGGTATTTTCATTTCCTCTCTTTTTCCGGTTGTTGTGGACTAAGGTGTGTAGATCCTCGGCAAAAGTCTGGCGGGACCGTCAGACTTTTTTCAAGCCCATTCTTCCTTGGGATTTTTCCTGGGTTCGCACCATCTTGCGCTAGATCACCCTTGCCCGTTTTCTATGTTTGTGAGAAGGGTTATCGCTGTATCGACTTATTTGGCTAATGTTTGAGCGTGAGAAAAATAAATCTATGATTCTACGTCCTTTTGAGTCTTTTTTGCTGCCTCTAAAGGATTGTCTCCGTTAGTTGAAATCGTCCCGAAAATTCTAATGTAAAATTAGCCCTGGGAAATAATGGAACCGTATCAGTCTTGGCACCTTGCCGTTTTAAGTCGGTACCCGAACGATTATGTTCCACGAAATTTTGAGAAATCCGTATCACATGACTGAAATGAGGCTTAGAGTCGTTTTTTCTATTTTTGTCGGTAATACTGTAAACGATCTTCGATGGAAATTTATCAACAGTCAGTTTTCAATCAAAGAATTAGTTATGCTGAATTCCAACGCTTTTATGTGTGAATAATCTCAAAATTGTATCGTAAGAAGTCCTTTATAAAGTTTTAGAATAAGACACTATTTTGTAAGTATTTTATAGACTCCTGTTATATTTATAAACAGTATTATATATTTAAAAATCATGTTTTTAACTAATGAAATTCTTCTTATTTTACTCTCTCGTTAAAGTAGGGTTGCTACTTGCGTTGCTGGGTGTTTTGATTGGTTTCCTAGGGCACTTCTTAATTCGTTGCCATTTTTTCAATGTCCTTTGGCGTATACATTTAATCAAAATATTTTGTCGTAAAGCATTTGGGTACGGATATAATATGTGGAGAGAAGATTCTTTACTATATTTAACTCGAACATTGTCCCAGAGGACTTGAAACTGCGTTTCAAAATACGCCGTTAGCTTGCGGTATTTTACCGCTATTTTTAAGTTATATCCAAAAATTTTGTTTTCGATAGTAGATTATGATGTGAAAATGATTCTAAACCTCCATTAATGCAAAAGTTTACCTTATTTTTGCTGGGAATTCAGATTAATCAACAAAACCTACGTACACATCCATGATTTTTAGTACTTCTCGCGCATTGACCAAAAAATTTTTCAAGAATAGTCTTTTCTGTTAAACTATTAAAATCAATTCACGTGTAATTTATGGAAGGGCATTAACTATAAGTTATCCTCCTGTTTCGCTTCCAGCAAGCCCCCTTTCTTTAATTGTGAGCACAAGGAGCCTGGTCAGGCCAGATAATTGAGCTAATGCATCTAAATTAACGTACCCGTGGAGGCTCCGTTGGGACCATCTATCTTCTGGTCGCGAAGATCTCGTCCGTAAACAACTCTTGGGCTTCTTGCGAGAAGTCGGTCCCTTTCTATTGTTTATAGGCACCTGGTTCGCTCATAGCTGTTTGCCTTTCGTTTCACGGGTTTGCCACAAGTGCAGGTAGAACTGTGACTGATATTTTCAAAAGGACGACGTGTTCGAGACAAGGACATCCTCGATGAACCATTTCTTGGGGCTTTTAAATCTTATGTAATGTTATTTTTTTGTCATCTGTCTCTCCTTTGAGAATTGTTGATGTTGTGGTTGACATTATGAATTGAGTTATGATTTTCTGGGTGGAGGGAGTTTAACCATGTATTCCATGTCTTTTCACTATCCATTTAGAATTGCAATCAGTGTTTCAGTTACATAAAATTTTCCTTATACGTGTGCAGTGTTTATAAAGTTGTGTGATTAAATATTTGCCTGTCTATCGAATTATCACTGGTTCTTGGGTATTTACAAGACGTTTCAGTGCTTATTTCAGTTATTCTGTAAATGAACTTGATAAAGGAGAAGAGAGAAATCACTATTTCAAAAATTACTTTCGAAGGTTTATTAGCTTGCCAAAGTTTTTTCGCCTCTGAAACTGAAATTAATATTGCAAAAACTCAAACCATCAAAAATATAACAGCATTGTTGTTGTTTTTTTTTGGTTATTGAAATATTAATAACGTAACCATCAGTGGCCATTTTCATTCTATTTGTAAGACAAGAAGTTGGATTTTGTTACAATATACATATATGTTACCTTTTAGGTTTTTCTTGGACGATAAGTTCGATGAATTAACTTCGATTTTCAAACTAAGGTTTCTCTCATTATTTTAGCACCCGTTTTTGTCGCCTTTCAAGTATTTCTTCAAATATAAGCCCTATAACTCCTCATTTTCGCGAAAATTAGCATAGCTTTAAGTTCTGCATTTTTATATATCTATCATAACATTTCTCAATAATATAAGTTCATAAATATAGATTTTACGTTTTAGTAAGATATACTGTTAGCCTAGAATGTGAGTATCAAGTTTTAAAGAAATATGCGTTTTCTGTGACTCGACGATCGTCAATATTATTGCCTTATTCAGCGGAGGCAAACATTCCAACGACGGTTAAAGAGGCGGATAGATTATATAATGCCCACAGATTTACTTAAGTTAGTAACTTTGACAACGCCCCTGCCCTACATACCCATTTAATACTGTTGAAATATTTCGCGTTTCTATGTATGTATACATATATATAGGTATATATATGTATATGATGTAGGTATATATATGTAGGTATATACACACATATATATATATATATATATATATAT
>KZ308127.1:76966-105780 GCA_000376725.2 Ladona fulva
TATATATATATAATACGAAGCAGGTTTCCATGAAAACAAATTTGCATATCGAACAAGTTTGAGTTGGAATTGTCGTAGTTTGCGTTGGAATACCTTTCAAGCTCTCTCAACAAATACGATTGCCGTGAATTGCCTGATATACTGTAATAAACTCTCTATTTATCGGCCTTCACTGCCTTCACAAAACAAGTATAAATAGCAACATGAAATAATTCATACTCTCGCTGATGCGAAAGTCTTATATATCTCGGAAAATTCAAACCGCCGTGAAATTCGAAGAATTTTCGCGAAAATTAGCATCTTTCAAAGAAAAGAGGACTTTTCCCGTGGATATCCCATTTTTGCCTTCAAAACCTACCATTCAGGTAAAAGTAAGTGATAAGTGCTCTCCGCTCTTTACGTCGACTAATTACTTTTCGAGATCGTTTCTCAGTCTCCGTCAAAGCGTCTCGCGGCTTCCCTACAGTTATAGCGAAAATTGAGACAAGTATCTGTTTTAAAGTATGTTGGTTTTACTTTTCTGCTTTCGGTCCCGCGACCGATGACAAGAGTCGTGTTCTTTCACATCGACTCAGTTTGTAAGAGTTTTGCGAATTAGAGTGATTACCACGCGCAAACAGGCCTTCGTTTTATTTTCGTCTGCGTATGTAAAATGTGTGCTCAAACGCAAGCAAGCACTGGATTTCTTTCGATGTGAAGGAAAGCCATTGCTTATTCATTGAACGGACGGGAGTGTTGGCTTATGAAGCATTTTTGTGGGTTTTAGAGTTTTTCGCTCTTTAGGTAGACAGAGAGCATTCGCTCTTCGCGGAAAAGTGCAGCCAATTTCGGATTCCATTCCTCGATACCTCGTGGGAACTCAGCTTATTCCTCTCTGGATTTGATTCGTTCCCTCAGGAATTGTGGGTGTTTCTCTAGGTTTAATGAATGCACCCTCTAGGTGAGCATATCATTTAATAACGTATCGATGTAAAAAAATTTCAAATATTAGTTCTGTCAACTTCCCGGGAAACGAATTAATATTCTTGTTAAGAATGCTGAATTTTGAATAAGATTAAACTACTTGTTAGTTTGTTGTAGCCTGACATTCGATTTCATCATAAATCGAAAGTGAAAAAGTAGAACAAGTTCTTTATTTGGCGTTTGGAACAAATGTTGTTGCTTACGGTTTAGCGGTGTATTTTTCATCATATTAAATTAGGTATCCTTAATGGGGGCACATTAATTTAATGGAAACAAAAAATACTCTAGTATTTCTCGTTTCTTGTTCTCATTGATCGTGAGTTCAAGACACGTGTATAAACTTCGGTATAGTTGATGCTGAGACTGAGTAAATGAATTCACTCAGTCGTTTAGCGGTCGAAATAGCGTTTGTTACTGTGACTTACGATATTTATGCGCACATTTGAAATTGATTTAGTCTCTTCGTTGATATTTCTTTTCTTGAGCCACATAATTCATCTACCACTGAAGTAAATACGAGTCAACTATCAAGGGAAAATGTATAAAATCAGGATTGTGGATTTCCCCAAGACCTCAATTTGTCAATTTAACTTTTTCATTAATAATAATATGACAAGTTAATGCTTCTCCCATCATTGTATGATCTTCTATTAACTCAAATGAATTCAGCCTCAAGGGAATGTATTTGTTCAAAATCGGTACAAGGAAATCATTCTGTTTATTAACGAATGAAATATCTTAAGACTATTTTGCTTGGTCTGGTATTTTATTGAAAGCCTTTTTCTCATCATCATACACGCCATTGAATAGTATACATCGTTCTTATGATAAAAAAATTACTTTGATCCTAAGATTATTTTTCTAATTTCATATTAATTGTTGAATTATTAAAAGTGGGAATCCTTTAAATAATGCTTCCTTATTAAAATCTTGCGGCAGATACTATGTAGCCATTTAACTGGAAGACGTGAGCAAGTTGATTTGAATTCTACATTGGTGGTTGCTTTACATTATGTATTTTGACCTATGGTATCAGCAATCATGTTAGGTTAGAACTTGAGATGATAACAGTAGCGTTTATTGATACAAAATTTCCATTTCCGATCACCGTTACCTTTATCCTATTCTTTGGCCCAATTATTTCCCAATCATGATGCACGGATTTAGGACTGCACGTTCGGGCTTGTGCCTCAAATCATTTTCCCTACCTTGCCCTGGTTTACCCAAGTAGCTCGAAAGTCACAAACCCCTAGACCCCTGTATGTATATTCGTATTATATATTAATTCCTCTCTCGTGTCCCTGTGGTCGATTCGTCTCAGATGGCGTTTGCTAACGTAAATGTATACTTTCCGGTTCCATTGCTCTCCGTCCCCGTCCTGATAGTCCTGATCGCCTTCCTCAACAACTTTCTCCTTCAAAATCCTTTCACTTTTCCATCCTCGTAACCGGCGTCTTACTCGATGTAACGGGGAAACCTCTTTTCCTCTCTCTCCGCGGCTCTTGCTTTTTTCGCCTTCCTTTGAATTTTAATATCCCTCTCTACGTATGGCGCTAACCCTTTTCTTCCTTGGACAAACCGCTACTTTTTAAGATCCCGTTTTGCTAAAAAATCTTTTTGCTATGAGATTGAGGGACACCAGCACCGTCGTTTGGTTTCCATTATCTATTCGGCTCCATGGATGGTGAATTTTAGCTGTGTGAATAAATAAGATGTCTCACAAAATTGAATAATTTCAAGGGAGTCTCTAGGATTGATTGGATAGACTTACTTAACTCCTCCGAAAGGGACGATTATATTTTAATGTGTGAAATTTGAAAGCTTTTTTTAAATTACTACGGTCAAAGGGTCGTATATTGACCAAGTTTAAATAAAGTTAAGTTACTATTGAGTAGAAGGACTCAAATCTGTGTCTTAGAAGAAAATTCCATTGAAAACCTCCACCGAAACTACTCAAGATACTTATTGCATTTTGATGATCAAAATTAGTTTAATAATTTCATTTGGCAATTAATAATGATTTCTCTATCATTCCCTAATAAGAAACCTTAATACACGCATCTTTCTGTAAATTATTACTCCATTGACAAAATTTTGTGTTTTTTTTTTTTTTCGAGTTGTCTGCATGGAACTTTCAATTTTCTGATTCGAACATTATCCCCGAGTATATATGAATGTAATTAGTATGTAATGTAATAAATATAATAAAAGTAATTAGTTCTAATGGATAGATTTAGAAATAAGCATTAAGGTTGCCAAACCTGAATCTTTATTAAATGCTTCGTTGACTGAGTTTATGTGGTCAATCTCGGCTATATGGAAAAGAGAAAACATGCGTTAATATTATTCAATAAAACTGGCCGATGAATTAGTGAGTGCTTTTAGACAATTTCATCTCCGCTAATAGTTCTCGATTTGTGTGCATTGACCCCATAACAGAAAACACGTCCTCATAAATCGGCGTGATGAGAGAATTTTGATGTTTCGACATACCGGATGAGTCATATTTTAACGTTACTGTTTGCGATGCTCTTCACGAAATAGCTGCAGAGCATTCCGATTCAGCTACTGGCCATCGGCCAAATAGTTCTCCTTCGCAAACCGAATGCGGATAATTGCAAGGATTTAATGCGGTGGATTTTCTCCCTATCCAACTGCTTTGACTTTATAGAAAGTTTTGTCTACCTAACAGCAAAGCGGAATTTCTTCTTTATTAATTATTCAGATCATTAAATATAAATACTGTCAGTGTTTAACCAGTTTTACATAATGTTCCAGGTAATTTATATCTCCGATTATTAATCATTACTTTGCATTCACAACGACAATTCCTATCACAATACTTTTTTTGGTATCCATTAGTGGGTATCCCTCAGTATTTTCTCATACCATGCTTTTTGTGGGAGCTTTCCAGCTGTAACGAATTACTTTTCCTAATAACACTGCGAAATGACCTTTGTCGTCGAAACACCAATAAAAATACCCTGCTCAATAGCATTTCTTGGTTCATAATTTCTCAGAATAAAAGGCGATGCCCTAAACATTGCTTTAATTCCTCCAGCGATGACATATGGAATACCCGTTGTCTAAAATTAGTTTTGATGGACTCAGTTAAAAGATTTTATAGTAAACTAAACGGATGGATATGAACGATTAAACTAATAAGCGCCTAACTGAAAGCAAAAACTGTGTGCACTTTTTAGACACACTATGGCTTCCTCCTCCATTTTTAGGAGTGACTCTTTTTCTTTCAATCTTAAAGGACGATTTATTTATTGTAAGAATGTACTAATCGGTATCAAATCGTTCCAATGAAGACTTTCGATTATCAATATAAATGTTTCGTTCCCCGAGTCTATAATGTATAACAGTATTTGTTAAAGGCCGTAGAATTTTCTCAAGTACCCTTATTTCTAGTTATTATAGTTAACTCGAAAGATTTTAGATTTACAGTCGATTAATAGAAAATAATACTTATAGTTCAGGCTAAACTCAATGTGTGAAAGTGGTACTTCAAGGAATGCCGTAATAAAACCTCTCGAACGCTTCTACTTCTATCGTGAGAGTTTACGACGGGTTTTATTTCCATTATAGTTAAGGGCAATTATCCCTCGATATCTTGCTCTTGTATTTAAAGAAGAGCGCACGGATCTAAAATGCATCTAAATGTTCACAGAGACATCACCCAAGATGTATGATACCTTTTCAAAATTGTTACTTAATCAATTCCAGAATAAATGACAGACCACTTAGAAGCTATTTAACAGAGTGATACTTTCTAACTGATACGCGAAATAATAACTCGTCTTATTTGTTTATGTTTTGAATAAAAGCTCTTCGCGCGATCAAATCTATCTTGACCGAATCGCGAAGCCGGTTCTTCTACTTTCTCCTCTGATCGTTTTACCGCTAAAGTTATCAGTGTGGTTTGAAAACAAGTTCACTCTTTAGCTCTCAGAATGAAGCAGTTTTGTGTTTGAGACGAAGAATTGTTTCCCATTTTGATTCCATCAGAAAACACGATTTTTCTCTTTCCCCGGCGCAGATCAGCGGAGTGTGAAATGCAGTTTAACATTGCAGTCGATAGCATCTAAGCTTATTATATCGACAAAATAATGAAATGACTCTGAAATTCAAAATTGTAATAGTAGTTTTGTAGTGATGGCAACCACCATGCTACTAACCGAAGAAGAGTCCCATTTTCGAATCATTACGAGTAATCATTTGCCAAAGGTAATTTTTTAATCGTTGATCCGTGATTATTCTCATTGCGATAAATGTTTAGTTTGATTCTGTGATAGTTATATTGGGAGCCAAAATATTTATATGCGAAAATGATTTCCTCATTTCTTCCCTTGTGATTTTATTCTGCCTTTGAATCTGAGGTTTACGTAAGAGCAATGTCGTTTATTCTAATCTTATACCTAACATCAACTTATCTGTTATTCAAAAATCTTTCCATTAATTTACATAATCTGTACAGTAATCAGCCTGAGGCCGGTTTGAACCTCATCCATTATCGTTGAAGAAGGAATGGGGGCAAGATGAGGAGGAGTGAGGTAATTTTCTTTTACCTTCCACACTGATCGTGAGCCAAAATGCATTAAATTAAAAAGTCGTAGCTGCAGTATAATGACACTATACGTAATAATTTTGGTAGCATTCTGTCAGGAGGGTACTAAATTCATTATCACTCATACTTCGGTTGTTTTCAAATTATCTGTGCCATGAACAAGACTAGGAGAAGGAAACTCAAGTTATATCTTTCCTTTTATCTAAAGTATTCAGCCCTAAGGACGGTTAGGACCTCATCCCCTCTACCACCAGTTACGAAGAGCTAGGAGAGGGAAATTTTGCTTACCTAGGCAAGATGAGGAGTGAGGTATTTTGCCCTTACTTTCGTCACTGATCAGCAATGCTACAAGCAGAACAAGCCCACGTTTGTGAAGCACAATGACTCGACGAGTAACACTTATCGTAACATTGCATAAGGAGACTCCTTGATTAATGCTATTATTCAGCATAACTCATACCTCAGTAGCTTTCATATCATCACAGCGATGAACAAGATTGAGAGAAAAGTGTATAAAAGATAAACTTTTCTCTATTCGTACCAAAGGACAAATGATAAATATTTAATTCATCAACAGATGGTAGTTGGACCATATCTTTCTCTATTAAATGAAAAACATACCATTCATCAAGATATGGCATTTGGAATTAATTTGCGTAATATCGCGTAATTCAGGACGAGCACCGCAGGATTTTTGGACCGCTTTATCGGTTAGTAAGTAAATAAAGTTCTTCTAACTCGTTAGAATTCCAGCCAAAAGCTTTAATGGCAGGATACGTACTTATCGCTAAGCCTTACTGCATCTAATTTGGAACCTTCTAACCACGAGGAAGAGTGAACCGCTGGGATCGCTTCCGTCAAAAGTGAAAGTGGTGTTCTTCTAGGAAGTGATCTTGTTTAATCTATTTCTATTTCATCCGTATCTTCTTTACGCTCGTTGCCACGGAAATGCACACTTATTTCGTATGTATATTGATTCACTTCGCTCTTGGGGAATTTTAGTTTGTTGGAATTAAACAGGAATTCTTGCGTGTAATTCAAACGACACCCCCATTTCTTGAAAGATGCCCCCTCTTCGAAGCGAATAGAGAGGTTTCTACCAACAGGAAGAATTTTCTCATGGTTGTCCATAAATTTTACGGTTCTTATATCTTCTTAAGAACAGCTCGACTTTTCAATTCTTTATCCCATGTATAAACAAACATGTCGAGCCGTAAGAGGTAATCAATTTCAGTTTCTCTGATGTGGAATTATGTTTCTTTCTCTGATGTGTTTATTATGTGCTAAATATCTGCTGAGTTTGTCATCATTCTCAGGAGTTGTTTGTAAAGAAGGGAAAATATCAGAACACACTGATTTACGTTGAAACTGAGAATGGACAGATGACCATTTTTCATGTAACAGAGTAATTGTCGTCACGTAGAATGCAAACCTCTTTGTAGGTTTCTTTGGTAACCAAGCCATGATGTATGCGTTTCTCTCATATCTTTTTCGAAAATCTCAATCGCCTAATTTTAACATGGTGCATCAAATCTACTATTTCTTTGTGGACGATTAGAGCTGCACGTCGAAGAAAAATATTTGCATATATGTAGTAGGTATAAGATTTAAGTGTACACATCGCAATTACGATGCTGTTACGAGTGTTGCTTTTCCAGCTGATAATTTTCCGTGAATTATAATCTCGGGATTTATGCCGTAAACGCCCTTAGTTATCGTTGATTTTTTTCGCTCGTTAAAACCAGTTTTCATAGCGCTGCGTCCCGCCTCCCATAAATCATACATTAAGTCGGGGACTGGATATTTATCCATTTCGCTATTATATATTTATCGATTTTTTGAGCTCTTTAGAGGAATTTCTAATCCGCAAATTCCCTTAACCACTTAATGGCTCACCCATATGAATGGAAATAACGAATAAATCATAATCTGATATCCAATTTGAGTATGTTAGGATAGGTTATCTTTTTAAAAATGTTGTTTCCTAGACGCCGGCCTTTATTGCACCACATTTAATTTCGCTGTCTGTTTTTTTCTTCCGTTGTATATGCATCCACATAAATTTATATCTACTCATTCAAGCGGTAGTATTTCCATCCTCCATTTACGCTCCCTTATTTGTATTTGCTTGGGTGAAGAGAGCACCTGAGAGTCTTGGAATCTACGAATTACCAATAGAAACTCGTTTAATGCGTGTAAGAGCTATTTTATCTCACATTTTCTATACGAGAGACTATACAAGGAGTACCGCAGAATGGGAGAAAATGTATCATTTTTGTGACAATACGGCAAATAATTCCGTCTTTTGTTTCATTATGATTTCACTGTTATTATTATTATCATTCCATACAGATTAATTACCAGCCGCGGTGGCGGAGTGGTTAGCGTGCTAACGCTCCGGGAGGAATAAACGGAAGACATTTCTGCTGCCCATGGAAAAGGCCGAATCTATTGTCGAATCCTTATCCTTAGTTAGCTTGTCTATTTCACAGCCGTCATTAATTCTCTTTCCCATTGAAATTTCTTATCTTACGTAACGAGTCCCTTGAATTTTTATTAGGTTTGGTGGACGCCGTTGAATTACCGTATTTTTAGTATGGAAAGGGCGGCTTCTGATTCGGTATCTGATTTGTCCTGCACTGCGACCTGTCAATCTTCTAGCCTCAGATTCCCCTTCCATTAACCACATAGCGTTCCCAAGTCGACAACTCGTGGCCCTCTGCCAGGAGGAATTGGATTGTTCCAAGAGAACGAAATAATAAGAAAGAAAAAGAAGAATTTAGTATAGCCACAAGGTATTTCGTAAAATTTTTAGTGATTATTTAAATCATGAAATATGCGATATAGTTATTCCCGATCTCGGCGAGCGCAATTTTCGAGGACATAAGTCGAAGACATTTTGCGAGATTTGCGAGCGAAAAGGGATTGCTATCATTGGTCTCTTTCTCCACAAGAATTCTATATACAAATCAGCCAATTGGGGATTTTGGTGTTTTCACATCCCCTGTCATACGTCATATGGCGGTCCGCGGGGTACTAATGTAAAGTCTACCACTCTTTTTCGCGAACCTCATCCCTGGATAGATATTCTCACGTTTCTGCGATATCTATTGCGTCATCGACAGGAAAATTGGTGGGAAAATACAACAATTATCCTAATAAAGCTATGTAAACATTCCACACCCGTTGATCGTCACTTAAGTCCGAAAAAAAGCTACTTCCTCACGCTTGCTAACACATCAGGCGATACATTCTGGGCTATTCTAAATGATCATAAATATATTACGCACCATCACAATCATTTGAGGGCCGCCTGATCAAAGGCAAGAATATTCAAGTTAAAAATCTGTTCGAGTCATGTTCTCGCATTCCTTGTCTAAAACGTTATGATCACTTAAATGTCGAAAGATCTCACGCGAGATATCTTGTCTACTTTTTCATGCGCATTAAGAGATATGAGCCTCGGATTGCTAATGGTTTTTGCAACAATCAATTAACCTACATCGGCATCACTCAGTACTGTAGCTGAAAAGAATGATATGAGCAGTTCAAACCTTCGGGAATTAATTTTCTAGCCCGGAAAACGCCTTAGTCATCCCTAGTCATAGTGCATAAGATGTTGATCTTAATATTTTACTCGTCATAAATTGGATGAATTATAAAGTTTTAAGCGCACACTTAGATCGTAAATTCATATCCCAAGAATTACGCAAGGAATTGCTGTAAATATTGTGCATGAATCTCTGCCTTCTAGTCGTGAACATTATCGGAGAAACTGTATAATACGTGAGAGAGGAATCCGAGCGAAATTGAGAAAAGCAACTGTTGAGTTGAGGTACGAACTCTGATCCTTAGGACTTGGGCTATTAACGTTTTTTTTTCAGAAAGAGCCGGCAATCTCGTTTCTTTCTTCTGACAAATATAAGGTTCATTATCTCCGGCTTTTGCAGCATTGCATCTATGGTCAACGAACATCCTCCTCCTCAGTCTTAGAAAGAACTTGATATACAAGAGCTTATCGTTCTCCTGTCATGCTCTAATGGATATATGTAAGGAACGTGGAAGGTATCGTACATTAAGAACCTGTTTTTCGTGATTATGATGCTCACTTCCAACTCTGAGGAGGATGCGCGTGCTATCTACAAAATATTTGAAGGAAAACATTTAAGCTGCTTTAAATGTGTTCATTGGTGTAATTATTTATACGTAATTTGGAGACTTTTTTAGATATGAAGTGTTAGATTCTAGAGATACCTGTGGAAATCTTTCGATTAAGATCAGAATGGTTCGTTTTCATTTCTTTGTTTTACGTTGAACTTTCACGGTAGCTATGGTAATATATCTGAAAATTTGTATTAATCCTTTCATAGCAGCTAATAAAATTCAAACTCTTCATACACATTCTCAGAATGGTTTTAATACGACTTGCCTCATCACTTCCATCATTAAACTTATTCTTTTGTAACTTATGGTGTTTTACTCTGGGAAATGACCATTTATGGTCTTTTATCTCGTTGAAAGTCAGTATCGGAAAATAAAGGCTCTTGGCTGCCGAAATGTATTTCTGGGAGGAGAATAGCAAATACAAGTTGGTTTACTGGCAAAACAAATGAACAAGTTCAGGAAGAAATAAGTAAAAAAGAACACTTTTACAAACAATTCACTCCAGAAAAATCAAACACTAAGGTCAAATAATAAGACACATTGAATTCCTTAAAAACATCGTCTTAAAAAATAGTATTTTATCACTGGATGTACCCGGTATACCAGTTGGTCCACCCAACCTAGAGAAGAGGCAAAAATGGGTAATTTTTCTGTCATATTGATAATACCAAGCGAGGGAGTCGGAGTTCTTTAGCAGACACAGCAGACGACGAGTCTCTCTAATCCCCTCTGTTGGGGGGCTGTTTGGCTGTTTTGTGTAAATTAATTAGCCCTCTCGTAAAGTTTCGGAAATGCCCTTCCCTAACTATCATATTTCCTCAAGGGGGTACGAATCTCAGTTCGGGAAACCCCTCTCCGTATCGAACTCACAGAAATTTTGCATTGAGCCCTTGCGGACGGGATGGATCGATATACAGGTTTTTATTTTTTCTCATACATTTTTCTCAAACAATTGGAGAATGTTTTAAAATTTGTTTGTTGGTTTTCTTACCTCTTGTTCGTAGGAAAAATTCATCTCTGTCCTTCTAAGCAAAAGAAAATGCGTTCCTAAATGACGATGCTTCAAACGGTATTTGTCATCAAATTCTCAAGCCAATGCCAATGAAAATAGGAATAAGTGGAGCATTCCATCATATTATAGGTATTTTCATCTGATGCATGAAAGATAGCGTTATCCATCTCCTCTCCCTCAGTCATTAATGAGATTTAGCTTTACGCTGGGACGCCATAAAGAAAGAAATTAAAATACGAGTACATAGTACTCATACGAGAACGTGTAAAAGTACTTTCCGCCCTTGGATTTTACTGCCAACCAGTTTCGACTGCAGCGAGTGATCTTATTCGTGCAGTGTATATAAAGAGCGAGGTGATATGCATCAACATCCACACAAATACCCTGCAATCCGGTCTTCGGCGTGTGGCAGGGGTGTACAATGTTTGTGCCTTAAGACGACTAGCTTGAGTCGAAACCGGTCGACAGTTAAATCCAAGTGTACGAAGTCTTTACATATCTTACTCATGACTTTTGGAGATAAGCTTTTAAATCAAGGATCCGGATCCATTTAGTCAAGTTTTTTTTCCCTCCACGCAACTCGTAGTTAAATTTTAATGGGTGTGTGAGCAAGATTTCAGACTGTCTGTGTGAGATTTTCATACAGCAGTGCTATAATCGCGATAAAATAAATTTAAGCGAAATTGCGCTTCCAGGTGGGTGAAGAAAAGAATTATAAAATATCATCCTTAATATTAAAGGATTTATGCCATTATGTCATCGATGATTGCAGGCTTTTGCTAATACACGACATTCCACTTCATGAACACACGTAACAGACGGCTGTAAAATTCTTTCTCGAGAGAAATCTTGTTACGTTTCGTAATCCCATTTTTCGAGGATCGAATTACTTGCACATTGCGGCGGACATTCGTGAAAAAGGGGTAAACAACGGGAAACCTTCGTCTGTCTCCTCCCGGATTACTTCGCGTTGCTTTGTCACAATCCGTAGTTAACATTCACGCGCTTCTTTTCGCACTCGTCCCTTTCCCCTCAAGCCACCTGCCGCTCAGCTTCGTATATATTCCTCTCTGGTGATGCAGGAAGTCGCTCTTATCAATCTTTTACTCTAGGAACTTCTTCGTGACGCAAGTGCCAAGGCCGCCCTTCGTGATTGGGTGTGAGGTAGCATCCCGTGCTAGAATCGAAAGCTGTCCTTCCTCTTCCCATTGAAATCGGGCCTCCTCTCGGGCGATCCATGAGAAAGAAGGGTTTCTTATTTGTTTCCGTGGTAGGGGAACGGCGCCTTAATGGCCTACTCGTGCGTTGAAATCTCCTGCGGTGATTGGCTCGGCATAGTCGTTATGATTCGGATGCACTTAAACGTCCCAGCTTTCTCGCCTCCGAGGCTTTCGGTCCAAAATATTCTCGACTTACAGAACGTCCTCGCACCGTAATAAATGGCTATTCGATGCCTTATTTCTAATAAAATTCCCTCCGTCACGCTCGGTTTATCTGCTGCTAACTATGATTTGTGGCGAAGCGGGTCCTAAGTTCGAATTTAATACTGCCTAAAATACTCGATTCCTGGAAAGGCGATCGGTGTCACCTGCCGATGCAAAGGTTTTTATTATATTTTGGTTCTTTTCGCACTTAAAGTTTCCACATTTCAGCCAGATCGAGTCACGTTTTCGGTCTTCACGTTGGCTTCTTTTAATTTTTATTGTAGTTGTGTTCGCGACTACCGAAAATACGCGTTTCGTAAAAAGGTAATCAAATTTTGACTTTCTTTTTCGCAGATTCCTTGTTTTTAGTGAACATCGTGTGCCTTTCTTGTTGTAAAGTTTTCGGATTAGATCGAAAATTTGTCACGCCCATTCGATCTTCAGATCGGATTTTTTTATGTTTATCAGAATATTTTTTTAAGGTAACATAAAGTACAAACTGTGGAGAATTTTAGAATTTTATATGCAATTCAAGATTTTTATTGATAGATCCGTGACCATCATCGAATCACGATTATTCTGTTTTTAGTTCGTAGCATTTTTATTTCTTTGGGGATTATAGTGAAACTGAGGAATATACAACATTCGCGGAATTTTTATTTTGATTCACATCCTTGTCTTTTCCCGATATAATCTTGGTCTGTGCTCAGCCATGCTCTTTCGCTCTCAATATCGGCAAAATTTAACTTTCCAGGATGTTTAAAGAATTTTTCCCGTGTGAAAATAATAATTATCGGTCCTCATATATCATATTTTGCATATTCTTCGCATTAGAAGTTTTATGGTTGCTAATATATCTCAGCTATTCGGATTATAGGGTCATACGGAGGGATCTCCTTTAGTTTTAACGGAGCATAGTTTAATAATTAGAAAGAATACGGACAGAGCACCCGACCGGCAATTGGGAAACCCGGGTTCGATTCCCGGTCCCGTCAGACTTTTTTCAAGTCCATTCTTCCTTGGGATTTTTCCTGGGTGCGCACCATCTTGCGCAAAGTCACCCTTACTCGTTTTCCTTTATTCAATAGACGTAATTATTCCTTGTTGCTGTGGCAGGCTTCCACGTAAATCGTTGATGTTTCTAAGATCTCACGATTTATTTCTTCGAAAAAGAATTAACGATATTCTCTTGAGGATGTGTATTATTTTGAAGAAGCAAGTTAATTCTTATTACAACGCACGAGCTACTATTTAATTACAGAAAAACATTTTAAAATTGTTCACTCTTTCATTCAATTAGGTTTACGACCCGGAGGAATACGATAATGACTTTCCTAACATTATTTTTTATGACTAGTGTAGTTTGATTTGTTTTACAATGTATTCTGTTCTCTACAAAAGTGTTCTCTTCAATCGTGTTTGACTTTTACTCTTCCTTTTACTCGTTTATTAATTCGGTTATACTCTTACTATCACTCATCATTAAAACCCTTCAGGCTTCTAATTGGTCGCGGTGAGGCCTTCTAGTTCCGTACACTTATCTTTAAAATGATAATTTTGCTATTTGTCATTTATCTTTGGAAATTTCGTTTTCAATTGACAATATAACAAGCAAAAGTTGAAATTATTCAGGTATTAACAAGAAAATGTTTCCTTGCGTTTAGCAATGTCAGATGCAAAGGGATTCCAAATTTTCAGTGGAGAAGAACCACTAGAAAATACCGACAGTTCTTTCTAACATTTATCCATTGCCAATAAATTAACTGACCGCCATTGATGAAAGTAACAGAAAGTAAGATCTAACATCGGCAAAAAGGGGCACCGCTGCGGATTTTCTGTTACTTTAATCAGCTCACTGTTCACACAGAAAGTACTATTTTACGTGAAACACCTTGACAGGAAATATATCTATGCTAAAATTTAAGACCGTCTCGCAGAGCTTGTTAATCAGTATTACTTGCGCATTTATTGCTACTCTTTTATCTGTTACGTAAGTGTGATGTCTCTGCAATCGGTAACCTAATGTATTCCGAGCTTTTCGCTGCCTAATTTTTTTGCCCGTCCCTCCAACGTGTTTACGACGTTCAGCGTGCCGCCACTCTCTCACTCACATTGCGATCTCTTTTTCCTGTAACAACGGGAATACGTTTAAGTCGCCCCTCTAGTAACGGCTGAAACTTTGGCGAAGGCCGTGTCACGTTCCAGAGCGTACCGGAATTTTGGGGAACAATGAGGGACAAGTGTATATAAATAGCAACGGTGCTGCGCGATCAAGATCGAATGTGCCAGCCGACTAGTCCCTGCTGACTTAAAAGTAGTTCCATATCCGCCTCGTTATCTGAGGGCAGTTTACTTTATGGATCAGTACTGTAAGAGCTTAAGTTATGGCAGGAATCAGCTCGTAAATGAAATTCTGTAAGATATTCGCGTGACTGGCAATCAAGCCGGGATAGATCGTGATTGGATTTCGGACCATCTCAGAATTTTTCCAGTGTTCTGGTTATTTGAGTGAGAATATCTCATTCAGTTAATCTAGCGATATCGACGGGGATTATTGAAAATAAGGTTTAAACTCTTACGAAAAGCCTTATCTGTCGGCAGTCTTAAACTTGAGTATCGGTAGTTTCCATCAGCGATAATCATCCCGTATTAATTAATACTCAACTACCGATTCATTGAACGTTTCCGGGATCGCGATCACTTTGAGTATCCCTATAGTCTTTCAGCGAAGAAAAGTCATTGTACAGATATTTTCGCAAACTTATACAAGTCAAGGAGGTAAAGAATTTTCGATATGTCAAAGATAGGATAATCTCCGTGTCTCTGCGTGATATCATACTAGTTTTAAATTCACATCTCATCTGTAGCTCTCATGAGTAGGACACGAAAATGAGGAGATTACATCGAGTGTTTTGCATAAAACAACGAGAAAAGGTAAGATCTTTTTCTCTGCGCACCTGCTTCGAACTCGTGGCCCGATCCTGGAAGAAAGAACATCGAACCTAAGACGAAGGCTCGTTCCCAAGTGCTGGCAAGTTAGTTCCAACGATTTAATAACCTTAGCAGTGCCTCATTCTTCTCGACAGGATTCGGTTGAATACTTCGTTTTCTTTTTTAGACACGCATTAGGTTTTATTTATTTTATTGGGTTTTTCTATGACTATTTGTTGACACCGTCAGCCTCTAATGCAGTGTTTAGTGGATGTGCTTCATGAATTCAATTATTAATAATTTCGGTTGCAATAATTCCTTCCAAACATTCCTAAGATTCGTCAGTAACTCTTAAATAAAGATTACAAAACTTACTTTATCATTTCCTCATTTCACTATTCAGCGCTATTTATTTTTCAAATGATCAAAGGTCGTTCTTGAGTCAGTCTTTCTCATTTATACTTTTATACGATCTTAGCGCCTCCGGAGAGATTGGTAGGTGAATGGTGCATTGTTTGGAATGAAATCGCCTCGATGAATATTCAGCGCTTTCTTAGTGATTTTGAGTGCTTTGCACATTATTTTCTCTTTGATCGAAATTTCATTCATTATTCAAAAGTGAAATGTTGGGTTTCTTCCAGTCATATCGAGTATATTGGTTTTAACACCCCGATCATTTCGAAGTAAATGGTTTTCCTTTGTACCGCCATTTTCCTCTCTCCATTTATGTATAAAAAATCGTATGCTATTAAATCGTAATTCATAGTCACCGCTAGATATTCAAATCGAAAATTCTTCGTCGTAGATAGAATTTCTTCGTGATCAAATTCCGAGAGATTCCTGTGGTATCGTTCTGTTTTTTCTTTTTTTTTCACTAATCTACAACAAGAAATTCGTATCTAGTTAACCACGATTCGCGCCTATCTTAATTTACTCCGATTAAATCATCACAGCCCAATGACTCTCGCCCTTCGTCACCACCGCATCGGCGGTAACCTTTCCCAAATTCGCTCCTTTCCGTCCGAAGATCCCACTTAAGCCAAACTTATTAGCACCTCCTCCGCCATGTTTCTGCCGCACGAAGCCGTACCAACACTGATTCTCATCCCATTTATTACTAGTCATAGCCTCGAGCTACGTTGGGGGTCACCAAATCCAAGCACGTGCGTTACGACGGAGTGGTCGTAAAAAGGGCCCGAAAATCCAGCGAGTGTCCGTCCTTGCCTCGTGTCTTCATCTTAAAAAATAATAAATCTGGCCTCGCGCTTCTCGCCTCTTTTTTTTATTTGTACCCAGCCGGCGTGCGCACTTGCGAATTTCGCAGACCCGCTGTCTTTTCCCTCTCGCTCTCGTCCGCATTTTCTGTCTTTCGCGTATTTTGCATGTGCGCAATGCTGGCAAGGAATGAAAAGAAGCAGTTTGGTGAGCCGCCCGGAAATACTCCGGCGAATTTCTAACGAGATGGTACTATTGGAATCTGGTCGCGTTCTGATTGGCCACTACGAATGGTGTCCGCGTCGAAGGACCCCTAAGCTACCGAAAGTAAATTGTGAAACGGCTCTCGCCGCTTTTGATGAGCCCGCGTTCGTACGAATTTTAACTTGGCAGAGCGATCCACCACTTCACGGGAGGCCTTAACCTTATACTGGCGGTGGTTATTAGGATAATGAAAAAACCATAAATTTAGACCGTGGGCCTCGTATTTATTGCCTGAATGAGAAATACGCCTTTCCGTCCGCTTCAGGTAAGGGTAGTTTGTCTTCCACTACGACCGATCCCAATACTAACAGTTTAACTACGTTCATCTAATTTAGACGAAAATAATCACCAAGATGGAAGCGGTTAATTGATTGGGTTTTGTGCTTTAACGAGTTTCCAAGTCGCTTGTAAATTTCATTATGTTTATTTCTAACTTGGTAAACTGTCGGTAAAGTTAATTATAAGGCTCGTGTTTTCTTTCACGATAGAAAACGATTTTATGACATCTTTTGTTGACTTAGAGATGAAAAAAACTCAAAATATATATAGCTAGACAGCGGAATATGTTTTGTAGTCGATCGATTACGAATGAGTAATGCTATGATACATTAGTATATATTCCCCCAAAAACTCCTAGTTTCAAGCGGATAGCTGACTCTTGCAACCTAGATGACCATTAGTTCATTAGTTCCCTATGCTATTATAGTAATAATAATCTACCTCTAATGTTGAGCCTCATTTCTCCCCTACCATGAATCCGTTTCCCTCCATCTTGCGCGATTCTCACAGAGCAGTCATCCTATTTTAGTGTGTTCAGCCAAAATTCCTTGTCCTCTTGCCACCAAAGTTTCTGTATCTGTTCTCAATATTGGATTTACGGACCTCGAATCGTTTCTTTTGCAAATTCCTCATTGATGCAAGGGATCTGGCTCGATCTGGTTCACGTTTTTTTGTAAAAATTGAGTTAAACTCGGTATTTCGCAATCAGGGTATTCAAAAGTGCATGAAAAATCGCCCTGGGTTTTTGATTGGTTTTATTTGAAATTCTTGGTTTTTCAATAAATATGTATCTGAGATTTTTTGTGGAGTAAATATGTTGGTGTAAATTAGGTGCTTTCAATACTATATTAGAAAATTTTCTCTAGTTCCAGTTCGCTATATACAAGATTAAGAGAAATCCTATCCTCAGTTTATCTTTAGAATAATCGATATAAAGTAAAAGAACGTAAAAATTACTCTCTACTTTAGTTTTAGTTAAACTCTACTTAGGAAATGGACATTTTTAGGATTAAATCCTGGAAATACGTTGTCTTTCGCATTTTTAGAGCTGGTTTATCATAATTAATGGAAGTTTTGAGTGATAATTTTCAGTGTGAATTCTTTCTTGGGGACTGATTTGATCATCGCTCTTGTTTTTTCTAATTAATGTAAATATCCTTTATTCACCACATCTACAAGTTAGTCGCTTTTAAAATTGGAGTTCGCCAATTTTTTCTCTTTAGTCAATTTATTCCACATCGTTTACGTGCCATGCCATTGTTTATGTTATGGTGATCTGACGCATTCTCGCGATCGCATATTTGCCGAAGATCGAATATTCATCGTTTAGTTACCAATTCCTCCCTCCGCGATACGAAATGAAGCCGGGGTAGGCAACCAGCGACAATGACGCCCCTGCAAAATAGACTACCAAACTCACATCCTCTCAAGGTTTGCTCTCCTGCTGAAATTCCAGTCTTGTCGCAGAGCCCCTGGTTTATCTTTTCATTATTTATCCTCTCCACCCAGGTATAAATTGGGACCGGTTTGCCTAAATTGTTTTGTCAGCAGTGCATACGATTCAATTGATTAATTCTCTTCCGATAACATAGCCACCCATATTCAAATGAACTTGATTCACTCCTGCCTCTAGGGACGGAAAATATTCGTGAATTTATTAAAATTCGCAAGTAAATGTTACCTTTCAATGAAAAAATCTTTTATCTGTTAGCAATAAGGAAAGCATTAAGGCAATAGTGTTCTCTTTATGATAATTTGATGTTTTGAGAATGATTGATTAATCACCGTAATAACAAATGCACAAAATGAGTAGGCTGTAAACTGAAATAAAGATGATCCATCTGAATTATCCAACTCGTAGTTAATCTAATTTTTCTTTGAAATTTCCTGACGATAGCTATGAAAAACTCGTTGAAATGTTCAGTATTTTTAAGGTGCAAGAGTCGTCTTCCGGTCGTATATCATGCTGTTTGTACAGCAGGATATTTTGGTATCTTGGTCTTTCCAAGATAGCAAGATTCCCTTCTATTCTATATCTTTATCCTTGATACTTTTTGTTGATGCTAGCATTCCCTTAGGAATTTAAATATGATTGAAAGTAATGTATACACATAAAATTACAATTTAATTCTATTCTTATCACATTGCTTTTCGATATCCTTCAACACATTTTGGTCTTTCTCGGCAGCCTTGTTGTATGTCTCTCTCTCCAGCGATTGCTTCCTTGTACAACATAAATCGTTCTCTTTCCTTCTCTCTTAGTTGTAATAAATTGTCGGGATTTTCGCATACACGCCTTATGATTTATTCATCGCAATGCGTCGTAATCATGCTGCATAAACAATGCCGGTTAGTGGTTACATAAGCTAGTTTGATAAGAATTACTTCCGTTGGATCTTAACTTTCTGAACCATCGAAACGGAATAATTCTTTGGACAAATACTTCTGATTCAATGAATGGAAATTGCGCAGGATACTCGCTAATCTCACTTCATTTATCATATCGATTCATCATGTATTTGCATTCATTCATTATTTATTTAGCTGTTTTAATCCACTATTGACTCAATTAATTAAGTTAATTTGACTTTATCGCTTTATTCGTTCAAGTACTTGTAGAAGCTAGAGATTGAACATCGAATATTCCTAAGGGTATGAATACATTTTCCTATGGTAGGTATGTGAACGTATGGAAGACCTTTCGACAGGGGATCATCTGCGTTGCCTTGTTATATTTGGCATTATAAAGTTTAATTCTTCGTTCATAAGTGATTAATAGCTCCTAAATAACTTATTAATAGAAATTTTTTTAAACATCTTAATCAGGATTTCTCTGGTAAGATTCAACAGTTTTATTCTTCCTAATTATTGCATTTTCAGTGCCCGAAGATGAAACATTTTTATCAAAAACATACATATCTCAGAGCTTAACCATAACGTTTATCATATTATTCTACATCCATCTTTCTTTGCCTTAAAAGACTTTCCCTGATATCTTACTCTGTATCTTAAACGTCACTGTTATTGCATTGTTACGTAACAATTTTATTTTAGTTTCAGTAACCTAAATTGAGGAAGCGATTCATAACGGAATATTAAAACCCATTTCCTTCCATAAGAATGCTTTCTCATCTTTTCCTGGTTGAGGAAAGAGATTATTGCTACAGATCCGGTAACAGTATTTTGTAATAACCAGTTTCAATATATGCTCATCTGCCTCAGTTACTTCACTTGTTTTCTTCTGTGCTTTCCTTTTCTATACTCCGATTTTTCGTTGAGCCGTGACCTTCTTTCACGGGGAAACCCTTCTGCCACGTGCTGCTATCCTCGATGACCTTGTAAATTGTCAATATAGGCGTCCGTTTGACTACACGGGTCTTTCGTTATCTGAGAACCGCTTCGCCAATGTTGTTCCCCTTCCTAGATGATCCTAGGTAATTTGTTATTCTAGGCACGCATCCATTAAGTTCCTACGGCAACACCACAAACAATGATAAAGCGTGGTGTTGGAGTAAGAAACTGAAATTTATCATTCACAAATTTCCGAATTTCTTAGTGATTTTTTTCGCGCGTTGGAATCTCTTTTTTTACTTGTACTTTTAATTTACTTTTTTCTTTGCTTTTTTCTTTCCAAGGCTTTTCAGATTTCAATCAAGTGTATTATTACCGAATTTAATTAAGCGTATCTTTATTAGTATTGATTCCAAAAGTTTTATAATGTGGAAAATGTAATCACAAATTTTTTATGATCTTCTTATTCGGACGTTGAAGTCTCCCATTCTTAACCATTGGAATCGATGGCAGAACAATTTTCCCAAAAATATTCGTTTAAACTTATGGGTTTGTAAGATGGTTCATAATCTTATCTATTACAAATTCTTACAAAAAATACCTAAAAATATGCATTAATTGGAATAGAAGTATCATAGAAGTCAATGGTGATAGTCTTACAGCGATGAAAATTATAGTATCCACAATAATATTCGCCAAAATCCTACTTTCGTTGTTCTATACTAATATATTGAGAAATTTGAGTTTGGAAAAAAGTATTACAAATATTAAATCAATTTTAAGTATTGTCATATGTGGGAGATTGAGCTCATTTTTCAGAGACTTTTCTTGCAACAGCATTGTGTTACCTTGTGGTGTATCTTTGATATTCTTCACGGAGATGTTTAATTACATCACCCGTGGTCTAATGTTACGAGTAAAAGTCGAAGGCCACCTTCGAGCGTTGGGAAACTAAATTAATCTGCATCCGATGACATTGGCCGGAAAGGTTCTTTTGGGAGCACACTCGTGTAAATTATGTAATTGTGTTTGGCATTGGCTTGATGATAGTTTCTTTTATTGGATTGGAGGGAATAGGTAAGAATTACAGCAAATGTGTTCGGTGGATGAATTCATTAGGGATTTCTTCAACTCACATACGAAGAACACTTGGTTACCCTTGGTTACTTGGTAACACTTCTACCTAAGCAGTGGGCTAAAGGATCGAGTATCAATTTTTTATCAAGTTATAGAACGATTATTCCTCTATATACTTATTCAAACATTAGGGAACACTAAGTATACGCGATTTTGTGGGGACGTAAGACACATTTTTAATGCAGCGCACACATTAAGACTTCGTTTCCTAGAGAGACGTTCTCTGGATTCGTATAGGTAGGACAAGCATTTTTGTTTTCTGGGGAGTATAAAGCATAGAGATAAACCTTCCCACAGTATTCGACCCCTTATTCATCATTCTAAGCCCACTCTCGCTGAGAAGTGTCTATTGTTCGAATAGCGTTTAATTGTAGCCCCACTATAAAATTTAAAACTTCATATAATGCTGGACTGTGATCGAAAAATTAAAATTCTTTAAAGAGTTATGAGTATTTTATTATTGTGTTCAAAAAACGCTTGTTATTTTTCGTACGTTTCAAACATTTTCTCGTAACTTTTCTTCCTCGGAAGGCTGTAAAAACCAGGGATGTTTCTGATTGCATTCAAGTTGTTTGTCATTGAAAGTAACAACATTGGTACGGGAGGGTTAAAAATCACAATATTTTATTTTTCAAATTATTCAACATCATATATTGCGTAACATCTTTATGTTATGAAAGTAATTTTGAACTAAAGTTGTCATGACTCGCAATGTAACTCGAATAAGTGGTCTGCCCTTGCTTAGGAAACATCCCCGTCGATACGGCTCTCATTCTATTCTATCTCCTCTATTTTCTGTAAAACGGCTGAAATTTTCTCAACTTTTATCACAGCCTCGCGGATTCTGGACCGGCGCAAAAACTGGGAAGGTGATCTGTAATTAACCAGCGGGCGATTATAGCCACGTGGAGCCGAAAAAGGATGTCATACTCTCTGTGGGAAATCAATCGTGCGAAATCTGGCAGCGTCCTTGGGCGTAGGCGGTGCTTGTGCAGAGTTGAAGTCGGCCGCGCGAGGCGAGGACAGCCTTCGCCCGTGTTTATTTGTCGGGGAGACTCTTCATTTCACGTGCCGCTCTTTCCCATCATTTTTCCATCGCGAATGCTGTCAGCGTTCTCTTCTCGAAGAGTGGCCAAATCTGAAATGACATTCATCCGAACCTCGGGCGTATCCTGACACGTGGAGAAAATGACCTAGAGGACGTATGTACACGGATTCCGAGGAGATTCTTCAGATTCCGCTCCACGTGTAAAGCCCCTCCCCCGCCTTACTCACCTCTCCCTTTCCCGCCCAAATAAATTCGGACTGGTATAGCTCGTTCTCCAGTTTTTAGCCCTGAGTTTTCATCGGCGTGATACGAAAAGTTCCCTAACCTTATATCTGAGATCCTTATTTTAGGGTACTTGCATAATTCCTTGCGATTCATAGGGTTGAAGTAACTTCTTACATGTCCAGTGTTGTTGGCCATTTTCTTCTGAGAGGCAGGTCCTCAAGGGCGATCTCTGAGTCCCCGAAGACCAAATTTCATGCCTATTTTTAGGAACCATCTCTAAGAGTGCTTATTGGTTCTTAGGGATACGATTAGAGATAAATATATCGTTGATTTACTTTTGCCCCTGACTTCTTGATTATACGAAGGTACTGAGGTATGAATGAATAATTGTATTTGGTAACTCCTCATCGAATACTACGAAAATTGTTATGCATAGGGTCATTGCATTGATCGTCCGTGGACGCTTTTAATGAAATAATCAAGTACTTTACCTGTCAGTACATGTTTAACTCTATCGTTTTCCTGCAGAAGTAAGAAAATTAGCAATTTTCGTATGCAAGAGTCTCTCTGAAGTATTTTGAAAGAAACGAATTAGGAAATTGGTGTTCATTTCTTGCAATCTTCTCATGCAATCTATCAAATAACTAATCGCCCAATTGCGTATCTCGGTAAAGTTTTTTCTCTAAATGATATGACGACATTGTTGATATTCTGGTATGGAATGTCGAAATTTGCATTTAATGTTAAAAAAATTATTTTAGTTTGTTGCGTATGGGTAGTTGCCGATTTAAACTGTCCGAAGACTTATTTTTGGAGTTGATGGAAGCACACTACCCGGAGGAGAACATGTAGGTTACATTCTCATTAGTCTTATTTAAAATTCCTTTTATTTTGAGGTTTAGGTCAAATTTCGTTACGGATAAATTATTTCGCATGAAATTCTAGCTATTTACGAATCCTAATCTTTAATTTTCCCCTCTGACATAACACTGGTTATTGGACTTTTTGAAAATTAAGTCTTTCCTAAACTCACGTATACCGCATTTGTTACTCTGTTTCACTTGATCTCGTTTTAACATAAGTCATTTTAAACTTGTTAATTTATGCATCGTAAATTACGACTTTTTTATGATATGAAACATTCCGCAGAACTGGTTCCCAGCCGTCCAGCTGTTCTCAGTCACGGTTTAAACAGCTATATTTCCAAAGTATTCTCGAGAGAAAATTTTGCTCCTAGATGATGTGACTGCCGCACATTTCCTCTCCAACCGTCATAATGTCTCTTAGAATATAGCCGGTAATTTTAAAATTTGAATCACCCAGAATTATCCATAAAAGTCTCGTATATTCAAAAAGATTGAAAAGGCCATTTATGTCAGGCTTTCTCGCCGCAGAATACTTCTTTATTCGTATTTTAGCACATTTGAAATAATTTTATGTTGCTTTCACCGTTCTATCGAAGTACTGAATGATTTAAATTGATGTGAAAATGTAGTTGCTATCTTCGGCTCCCTATCATTAACATGTATGGAATGCCATATGGAAAGTTGGATTATTATGTTGTTATACTTGTGCTAATGAACCCTTTCTAGTCCCGCTCACATAAACTTCCTCCCTAGACCCTCAAATTTCATGGAGAATTAAGATTTTTCATGGATGTTTGTGTCTTGAATTTTCCCTTTTCTGGACTATTTCTAAATTATTTTCACATTCCTTGTGGTTTTCGAGCTTAACCTGCTTTATGAGTTTTTTTTTTAACTATAGTCTACTTTGACCGCACGGCCTATGAGATGAATGGTGTTCTTTATTTTTACTCCACCTGATATCGGAGCGATTTTAGCGTTAATTATTAGCTAACAGCCTAAAGATAAATGTCGTCCCTCTTCGGACCCTAAGGGTTTCCTTGTATCTTGTAGAAGGTGCATGTCGCATCGGTCCTCCGTACCTTGAAACACTCCATCTTTGACAATGACGCTAAGGGAGATTCCTAAGATTACTGCTGAGAGGTCACGGATATACACCACTGTTCATCTTTTTTCCCTTTATGTTGCGAGTCTGTAATTGACTGAGTCTACTCCCGTCACATAAAAGGGAGAGCCCTCTAAATAGCCAAAAATATTATGTCAGAAGAAAATTTCGAACTCATTAAAATGCAGAAAGTATCGCCGTAAGATAATTCTAGCTGGTGGAAGACTTTTAGGGAAAGAAATGTTGAAAATCGCGTATTTAGTCGTGTAATTATCAAGGATCTGTCATCACAATGCTAAAACTCTCGTTGACTTTTGGAAAGAGTTTTGAGGAAAGTGCCTCCATCAGCGTTATGCGAGAGATCAAAGAGCGGAACTTAAATATGTAAGGATAACGAAGTAAGAGTATTTTCATGTTATATGTGTCTCTATTAGATGAAATAGCGGTAGAATGGTTATGATCATATGGTAGATTTTGTGAGAAGTGAGCCTAAAGGTAATAATCTACTCTCATATTCGACTACATTTTAACATTCTAAACCCTTATAAAAAATCACTGATTGCTAAGGGCTTGTAAAAGGAATCAAGATTGTAATAATTGTGATCGACATAACATGTATGTATGCTATCCTAGGTTGTTTTACCCGTCAGTAGTATCATTATTTCCTTTTCGATGTGCATTTTAAATTTTATTGTTTTGATTTTATTTGTTCTTTTTTAATGTTTAAAGTTTAAAAATGTTCATTGTATATTGCTTTCAATTTTATTCTGCGTTTTCGCGGTTTTTTTTCACCACTTTCTCTATGGGTGTTTTCCCTCAAGGTTTGTTTTTTCTTTGTCGATTTAAGTTGCAAAGATTTTTCCCCACGCTCTACTCTTTCTTTTTTAAATCTATGTGTGTGTATAATAATGCACAGAGACAACCAAGGTTAGGTGGAAGAAAGGCACAACCGGGCCTAACCACGCAAATAAAGCGTTAATCTATCTATTTTAAATCTTCATTTGATATTATTACGAGTATACAACTAACCAATTGGAGATGAGCAACCTATCGTCTTGTTTTTAGCGTTATTAATTGTATTTATTTTTTCTTTATTAAATTTAATTATAGGTATTTATTTTTGTTTATTAGTAAAAATTTTAATTTTGGAGATTAAGGATGGGTATAGGATATCTTTCTCTGATGTCAAAAAAAAGGGGGAGTGTTTTATTAGCTTTATATTATTATTTATTTTTTCTTTATTAAATTTAATTATAGGTATTTATTTTTGTTTATTAGTAAAAATTTTAATTTTGGAGATTAAGGATGGGTATAGGATATCTTTCTCTGATGTCAAAAAAAAGGGGGAGTGTTTTATTAGCTTTATATTATTATTTATTTTTTCTTTATTAATATTGTTTTTAAGATAGGTGTTTTGGTATTTTGTTTCATCGGTAAATCCAACTTATAATCTTGCAGTATACATCAAATTTAAATTTTCTTGGCCTATTTAGTATGTGGACCTCATATATAATTACAGCACTATGGTTAACTCACTGCATTGCTACAAATAATATTCATTGTTCTTTTTGATGTAAAAATTAAATTATGGTAATTTACCATCACTGTTAATATCCAGTATGCTGAGAAGGTGCAAAATGACCTCAGCTGTCGAGGCACCTATCAAAACTACTACTACTACTACTACTACAGCATGCATATTTAGATTCTAGAACGATTTTCTCATGTAGTAATATTATTTCTATCATCTGCTTTTATCATGTATCATTTATATATTTGAACACATTTTAGAAAGACCTTTTTGAATGAGAATATAAACACTTAGTCAGTTTAGTTAGCCAGCTCATCAAGAGGTTTTTCATCTTCAGAGAGCAAATTTAGCGAAGTGAAACGTTATTTTCAAGCCCAAGTATACGCGTTCCGTGGATTTATCGATACCAATCGCTCCTTTTTCTTTGCTGTCTTATGATAATTTGAGTACATTTTACTTTTTTATTTTGAATTGTAGCTTTTCTGTCGTTTCTGTAATGTAAATATTATTACCACCGAAGAATGAAAGGAATCTAACGAAATTTTAAGATATCCGTGACCAATTCCTTCCCATTTTCTGCCGATGAGCTTTATCGAGGTTTTCATAAGAAGAGATAATTTTCGAAAATGTCGCTAGATGCACTTGGAAAGTAGCTCAAAAGGTACCAAATTCAGAAAAAAATATCGCTAAAAAGAAGTTAAAAATAAAATAGCTTAAATTTTTTTCTAAAAGGAGAAAATTTATTCATAAATTACAAATTAATATTATTACATAAGCTTTGGCCTTTGACAACTTTATGCTATTTCAATTTAAAATAATTAAAATGTGCAATGCTAAGATTCTTTTGAGGATTAGCATAGCAGAATATGCTCCATAGTGTGCGTGCGAGTTGTTCCTAAGATAGAAAAATGGTCGCTGAAATAATGAAAATTTTGCTGGATCTAGTGATAAAATCGCTAAATCGGTGGCTATGTTTATAAGATGCTTCTCTCCCCCTTTACTTTCGGTTGTTAGGAGACACCCTCTTTCTGAGATGGAGGGGAAGATCATCCTGACAACGAAATCCCTACCTTGAAATCGTACCCAGTAACCTCAGCGTAAGTGTGGGATATTCGTGTTCCCTTCTCAAGAAAATCCACTGAAAGCTTTTCCAATCTGCTTCTCTCGTCGTGTGTTTCTCAAAGACGTGTCAATTGTCCCTCCTTTACCGTCTTTCGCAATCCTAAAGTTCGCCCATATCCAAATAATCTGGTTTCTCCATTTTTCTACTAGAGAAAGATTTTAAATTCAGGAAACATATCCGAGTCGCTTTTTAGGGCTAATATCAGGTCTTCGGTTCCTGCCGCCGTAACATTAAGACTGGAATATTTTTCACTTCCCATTTGGTGCAGAATGAAGGAAAGTGTATCCTTTATTTGCTTGTATTTCATCCTTGTTCATGGCTGTGATGGTATGAAAGCTAATGATGTATAATGGCTGCCGATAAATGGCATTTATGTTCAATACCTGAAAAGAGTTATTCGTAGGGTCATTGTCTTGTACTTACGTGAACATTTTTCTCATTTCTGTATCAGAAAGGAAAGCAAAGGCAAAAAACTCCTAATCTTGTTTAGTAAGCTTCACAATCCTTTCGAGAGCGTTTGGTAAATATTGGCGGAGTGGCTGAGGTGCAAACCGATCTCCAGGTCGGAATGCTGAACTGACTTCGGGCCTTAGAGGTGGGAGGGGTGTCCGTCGGATATCGTCGATTTATCGTCTAAATGTAAAATCTTCATGAAAATGTATTCCAGACTAAGAATTTTCGAGTCGTTTATATTTTATCGAAACTTGAGATTTGAGTTCGAAAAAAACCTGGAAGGTGAACGAGTAGATTTTTTTACTCTTTAATTTTTAATAATTACAATTATTTGCGCTTTTGGCATTCATATTTTTGCATGAAATTAGGCCGCGAATAAAATTCTATGGGGACTTGCTTTTTCTCTGACAGTAAAACACGAATTACCTGACGACGAGGAAATAAGAGAATTCGGTTACTGTTAGTCTATTATAAATGGTATTTTCGCCAATATATCGTCCAATTGTGTCCCAAAACATCATCAGGTGTTGGAGGATTTAGGCTTACAGACCAGCGTACCCTTAAGGCCGTTTTTCACGGATCTTATGTAAATGCTTGCACAATTCGTTTTTATTTTCTGTAAAGTTTTCAGCCACAAGGATGGTTTGAACTTCGTCACTTCCACCATTATTTATCAATACCTTTGGAGAGGGTGTGAGGCTTACTAGGCAAGATTAGGAGTGAGGTAGTTTTTCTATGCATTTTTCACTAAGGCGGAATGCTAAGAGAGGAAATCGAGGACATCGCGCACGGAAGTTAAACATTCTGACCCTATAGTATATAGCGCTTTTCGTAGCATTTTAAAGAAAAAATAAATGTCTTTATTTAGCATAATTTATACTTAAGCAGTGTCCATTATAATTACAGCCATGAACAAGGTCGTTACAAAAATAAATGAAACGCTTTCATAATTTCCGTCTAATTAATTTTTCTCCGAAAGAACCATCATTCTTTCCGTCTCTCTTTGTAAAAAATTTTAGACCGAAGTGATGGTTTTTAGGAACTTAAACAATAGGAAGAATTCTAAGACGGCCCCTTCGCGGTCGAAGCTGTATTTCCTAAAAAAGGTCAGCATAGGAATGTGTCTCAGTCAGTTTAGAAGTTCGGGTCAGGTATGCTTTTAGCACCTAATAACTTTTTTTATGATGCGATATAGTTTGTGAGAAAGTTTTCT
>KZ308127.1:119462-181721 GCA_000376725.2 Ladona fulva
TTAGTTATATGTATTAGTTTATATTTGCAATATTTTATATACTGTTTGCAGTATTGTTTTTATTCATGTTTTTCATATTGTTGAGATTTTTTATTTTGTTTTTTTAGGTTTAAGTTAATTTTAGTAAATTATTTTTATTCATTAATGTAGCATTATAGTATTACAATGTAATATCTCCAGAGGTTAGGTGGAAGAGAGGCCATTGTGACCTAACCTCGCCGAAAGAAGAAATAATTATTATTATTATTCCTCTTTGGAAAAAGCTTTATTTTACGTTTGCCTAAAGTAGCTTGTGTATCTCGTAGCGTATGTACGTTTTTGATGTATGTATTTAGATATTCCTTTATATACATTGACTCATCGATGTAAGACCGTAAATTTATATAGTCGTGGATTAATTTATTCGTATAATGAGTGCCTGATTTATTAAGATCATGATGTGGCAATTTTGGAAAAATAAACTACTGTATCGGAAATTTTTTGTGACATGATTTTTATATAAATCTCAGTGGTAATGAGGGTTACTCTACTCGTACGCTCCGGATAGCCATGTGGGTAACGCGGTCGACTCCGCTGAAAGTGGATCCGATTCCCATTGGGGGCTCACATGCGAAATGACTTCAGCCATCGAAGCACGTTTCACAATTATTACTGCTACTACTATTAGGACGACTATTATTGTCTATCTGATGCAATTTAAATTCCGTATCCTCGTCGTCATATATTCCGTATCCTCGTCGTCATATATTCCGTATCCTCGTTGTCAGTCCGAAGAAAAATTTTCCGCAACTTAACTTGAGGAGCTTTTCCTAAATTCGCATGTCTGGCGTCTAACTCCGAGCGCTGGATTGTTTGTTCTGTGAGACTTTAAGTCTTAAAGAGGGATGTCTGGGATATGCTTTCACCGATATTTTTCATTAACTTCCTTAAAACTTGCTGTAGTAATTTTTCTTTCATGGAGCACATTCGTTTTCCTTCTCTCGTTTCTCTGGGATCGATGCCTGCTGTGAGATGTGATCTAGTGTGAAATAGTTTTTCGGAAAGTCCTAAGACCATCAATCCTATGGTTAAGTATATATTTGTTATCTGTTGGTTGCTGCTCCGGTGCATCTCGCTTCCTGGGTGTTTTATTTAAATCTCGTGTTAAATCTTACATTCAAGCTGCTATATGTATTCCTTGAGATCTCAGATATTGTACTGCATTCTTAAAAATATCTCCTTAATACCATCCATCACATACCCACTATTTATCGCTTTAGTATTCCTCAAATTAGACAATTAGACTTGTACGGAGAGTAAGAAAAATTAGCATGAATACATTGAATCAGAGATCAAACTGATCCAACAGTAAAATCGGCGCAGAACGAGGTTCAAATTCTTCTTATTGATTGTCTTGGCCTGTATATAAAACTTCTTAAAGGCCAATTAATGAACTGAATGTTTAATGTTTTGTCCCGGACATCTCAAAAATATTATGCGCGATTCTAGTTTCTTTAAAGCCGTCGCATAGGTCTAACGAGGCTTTGGGAAAATTATGAAATGTGTACCCAATTTTTCATTGCAAGTTGTGTTTCGGTGGCATCGTTTTATGTGCTTTATTATACTTTTCGCATGAATTGAGACCTGACTATATGTGTTCATCCCTCCATCCTGCAGCATCGGTCTGCTGATACCGCGAACATAGAAGAGAGCGGATGTCCCCAGCTTAGGATTGGACGGTTGAAGATCGAATACTTATTAACCATCGTTCCCCTCTTCCCTAAACTAACTGTAGAGACTTTAAAACGTCGTCAATCACGCCGGCTATAAAAAAGGAAACATTCCAGGCTCAAGGTAACCAGAATTTAGGGATACCCCTGCGTGGCTAGCATTTCTCATTGGCCTTATCATGCCAACTCAGAGATTGTTTCAAGAGAGCGTTGTGGCTACGAAGGTACATATATGAGTGGGGGTAATTTTAAGAGATTTAAAGTGGTGATTGCTCCTATTTTGATCATCATTTCTGGGTTTTGTTCAAGATCTAGGCTCCCCAATGATGTTTCTTCAAAGTGAGATACATTATGATGCAAAATGAAATCAAGGAAACCGTTACACGTCAACGAATGGATATTTTTATCTGTAGCATACACTGACATATTACCTTAAGGACCGTTTAGATTATTTTTCTCATTTCTCAGTGAAGTGTACTCGTAGCTGAAAATCTCTTGTTTTTGAGTCTCCGTTTTGAAATAAATCCATCCGATAAAATGAAATCTTTCAAATGATAATAATTATTTTTTTTCCTTATGAAGGCTAAAATCTCTATTGGGCGTGAAGAACGTCTATTCTATTGGGCGTGAAGAATATATAATATTCTAATAGAATATTTGCCAATATTTTATGTTTTATGTCTCTTTGTTTAAGTTATTTTTGTACGATCGATTTTATCTTCGCCACATCTTATAGAAACTTTTTGTTTTGGATATTATTCAACTACTCGTGGACTAAGTTTTGATATATCTTCTAATTTAATTTTAAATTGCCGTGTATACTATTTAAATCCTTTATCTTGTCCAATTACATTATTTCATAAGTACGCGTTTCACTGTTCCTCATCTAAATATTCCTTGCCACTACCAATCATGATGTGATTAGCTTTAGTGCTATTTAAACTTTAAGCTGCTGTGGCATTTTCTATCTATAAATACTGAGCGATGTTACTTAGTTGTTAATATTCAATTTATCGCCAAATTGAACTCTTTCGATTAATGATGAAGATATATTTAGACTTTTCCGGGATCAATTTCTTGATTTTACGCTCCTTATAGTATAAAATATGCGTGAATGACGCACTTCAGGTTTTAGATCAGTAAAAAAGACAGGAAAAAAATAAAATAAAAATATCAACTGCTTTATAGTAAATCGGCTGGATGCCACCCAGATAAGAATGTACGACGTCTTCCCTCTCCTTACGAAAGCTCTCCCCCTCTCTGTTAGCTGCAATTTTTACTGCAGTTGATCTCTCAATTAAAAGTTCAATTTACCAGACATTTCATCGCCTTATTACAACTTCACATGTAATTTTCAATACATTTTCTAGTTTTCTAGTTTATTTTCTAGTTTTTCGTTTTTAATATGTTTAAATCTTTAATCTTATGAAAGGAAATCCAGTATTAGAATAAGGATGGCAGTTGCTGCTGCATCCTCGACTGCCGAGGCAGAGATCGAATGTAAGAAGAAAACTAAACATCGACTTCATTATCTCTTTTCAAACCTAAAATTGATCTCTCTTCACTAATTCTTTTGCTTTCCCCACCTTAAGTATATGTATTAATGTGAAGAATCAAGGCTAAATAATTATGTTAACAACATTTGTAATGATGATTATATTAATTTTAATGTCGTGGTCTTTGAATAGTCGTGCTTGTGAGTAACAAAAGTCAATGTCAAAGTCTTACCCAAATATTTTATCGCAAATATAAATCCTCGGTTAACTATATGGATTGAATCGTATGAAAGTAGTCAAACATTAACAGAACTATTCAAATATGCAATAAAAATTTATCAACGCCAAAATTACGAGATTTAAGTCAAAAGAAGAAACTTTAAGTTTCCTTTTAGTGCCACCATTCAAAATAATAAATTCAGATGGGAAGCCAAATATGACTTCTTTTATTATTAAATTAAAGACTCGGGTTGTAAATATTCGTATTGCATCAATAACATGAGCTATGTTTGACTTCAGTAACTGAATTACTTAACACTCCAGACTATTTCAGTTTTATTATTCCTAATAATGTATGTTCCACAATTATCGCAAGGAAACTCATTCTCCTACAGCTCTACAAATGCTCGGTATGAAATCCATCAATAGAATTAATTGATATGACGTGAAGTGTTCGGAAGTAGTGTTATTCGAAATTTTTAGTTCTCATTAAATGAAAACTGCTTTGGCTCTCTCCGTTTCAAATTTCTCTCTCCCGATTGAAACCGCTCGTAGAGGGAGAAAGTAGTGGAAGATAGGAACTTCAGTATTGGAATACGGATGGCACGCCGACGCCCTTGGGTCCAGCTCATCGGCGTTTTATCAGTCAAGATAATGAGACGCGTCCCGAATCTCCATTCCGACTCGAGCCAAGGATCAGTCTCCTTCACGGAACGAGGGGATTCGAACGTTCCAACTCAGTCTCGAATTTTCATCGAAATGGAAAAGCTATGACAGTTCTCCGGAGATAAAGTGTGAGCGTATTTTTTTATCGTTGTCGTCGGACTTGTAAATGGTTTTTCGGTGATGAGTGCCTCTTGTTGCGTCGGTTACTCAGACGGGAAGTGTCTTCGAACGGGTGTCGAACCGGAGGCAGTGAGAAGGGACTCTTTGGAAGCACAAAGGAGGCTGGAAGACTTCCGTTGCGCGTCGGAGCGGCTGACTCGTGTTGAAGACTTGAGGTCGCCCGAGGAGACTCAGGTCAACTCGAAGATTCTGTTCTCCTTACGACGTGAGTTGGTAAAATGTCGGAGATATCAGAGATGGATCTTTAAAAGCGCACTGCACGGCTAGCTGGAGGCCTTTGTATAAAGAGGGCCCACAAACGCAATTTCGTCGTACATTGTTGAATCTTAAGGGTCTCGGTGGGGTAGCGGTTAAAGTCCTTGCCTGCCACGTAGCCGGGTTCAATCCCCAGCTATTACGGTTTATCTGCCGGAATTTTCGGAGAGTTGTGGCCACAGGTGGACTCAGCCCGTAAAAATGATTACCGGAGAGTAATAATAGGTGGTGGAAGCTTAATTTCAGTCAAATTGTCTCAATTTCATGAACTCAGGCTCTAATTTTAGTATCCTTAACCTGCCTAAGGCGTAGGATACGCTATGAATGGGAGACTATCATTTTTATTAACTTTCTTCGGGAGTTTCAAAGTGCCTTACGCATTAGGGTTCTTTACTTAATTTGCAGCTAATATGACAACACGGTATGACGACATCGCGATAGGAGTACCAAAAGAGCAGCGACTTGCGAAGTCGCTCTCGCCCGTCGCTTTAATGTTGGCGGAGTATAAATACTTCTCATTCAGTATCAGAAACGTTGTTTCAGTATAGTTAAAACGTGTCACATCGTAGTCTTTCGGGGTTAAGGATTTTCTGATCGGTTCTCTGGTCAAGTCGCGGATGGTATTTTGCCCTCTTTCGGGCATGTTATCCTCCGGGTCCCAGTTGTGGGTCGTTGATACCAATCACGAGATAATGTCGTCTTATGTTTGTTCTGGAAGCTGTAGTTGTCCGTAGTTTGCCGTGTAACTCATCGTTCTGCTTGAAATTTGTGCCGCGTCATCATTACTCAAAGTTCTCTCCTGCCATGAATGAAAGAACCCGAAACTCTTGCCCTAGTGATTGGTGTTCGCAAAATACGTATTGTGTGCATCGATTAGCCCACCTCATTAGGGGTCCACCTCGTAAATTGCTAAATTTCATGCTGCTGCCACGTTACGATTATTATCAATTTTCATCCCTCATTCTACACGCACTGTATTTGGCAATGTCGATTATTTTTTAGGGATGTAATTACCATTCACCTGACAGAGAGAATAGGTATCGCCCAATAAACGTCCGAGACAGTTGGAATCTTCACATCTTAATATTTTTCCGCCTTCTTCGCGAGAAATTTCCTACGACGCACAGTGAGCTAGAATCGAAAAAAGCTGGCCAAGAGGCCAAAAATGGTTTTTTAGAGTGAGGAACGTGAAACTTCGCATAGGTATTCAGAAAAGATTGAATTTTGTTGTTCCGCCTTTTATTTTTCGTTATTTGTGCGCGTCTAAAAGATACAGGGTGTCAAACTTGGGCAATTTTCACAGAAAAGAATGTTCTCGGATTTTTCTGAAAAACATTCAAGTTTGCTGCGATGCAGACGTGATTAAAGGAAACGAATGGAAAAACCGATTATGCCATATTTTAGTATGGTTTCTGATCTTTTGATTCGTTATAGTTTTGTGCTCAAATATGGATATCTGCTCATTTTACGCAACAAAATGGCGGACACCTTTTTCGGCCAATTTTTGAGATAAAGTGAGGAAAGCATCTAGGAAAACGGTGCCAAACTATCTAAGCTAAGTCTCTTATACCGCGTCAATGTCTAATGTTTCTAAATATAGAATGTTAAGAAACTTTCGATTAACCTACTACCCTGGGATTGCGATGGCTTTTTCGATCCCGCGGCATGGCCCGGCTGAGCGCCACGGACACTAAGAATTCTGTAGCGCTGCCTATTCGGCAGTCTTATTATGATCGTTTAGCTATTATCATGTTATATTCCGGCTTTAAATGTTATAAACTTATTCCATAGTAATTTTAGACCCTACTAGGCCATTTTTATCTGTGACCCTACTAGGACATTTTTGGCCTCTTGGCTTTTCTGTCAAAAATATTCAATAGCCCGGGATCGATTCCCGGTGGGGAGTTACGTGCGAAATGACCTTAGATGTCCAAACACTTTTAAAAGTACTACTACTCTATACGTGGTTCGTTTATTAATCAGTATAGGTTTTAATACCCACATTTGATTAGATAAGCGTCAACCTCGGGCTTTACAGCTGACGTTAAAAATGCCCTATAAACTGCTTTTAAGCTACCACCTTGACGGATAGAATGATTTCCAGGACAGAGCCCTTATTTAATCAACGTATAAAGAAGTTTGTTCCTAAATTATGTTTTAATTATTTATGTGCCTCTCGGTTCTTGTATAAGGTTTTCCGGAAAATGAGTGAGAACTGTTTTGATCCCCAAATGTTTCTCGTAAACTAGGAAGCTCAGGAAGTTTTCGAAATAGTCGATCAAAGTCCAGTTTCCATTTAAAGAAAAAAATCGTATGTATGATGTTAATCGTTTGGAAATCAGTAACCGAATTTCAAGAAATGAAAATATCGCTCGAGTGAATGATCTCTTCTGTTCTGTATGAAATTTACGGCAGGATATTTTTTCTTTGAATTTCTTATTAAAAATATAAAAGGTGTTTTGTTGATAAATATTCCCCTCTGTGATTCAGTTTGCCATTTTCTCCTCAATTTTTGCGGATTAAGTGGTTAAATTACCGTGTTATGCTTTCGCTAAGCTCCAAGAATTTTGAATTTCTGAATTAAAAAGTTTATCGACAACGTTGGCGGAGAGGTTAGCATGCTAGCGCTCCAACCCAAAGGTCCCGGGTTCGAGCCCCGGCGGTTCGGATATTTTTGGCTAAGGATTAGTTGTGTGTTCGTCTGTAGTTACTGTTTACGTCTAACACTGTTATTGTCCAATATGTGGATGTTTGTGAGGGATCATTTTAAAATTTATAATGATAAATATCGTTTCCTCTTCGATAAGTTCAATAAAAACGAATGTCTCCTTCCATAGAAAAGTGTTATTACTGAACTAAACACGAATCTTTTCTCATGCCGCCTGCCAAAGAGTTTTTTATGGCCAGCGAACGCAACATATACTTTTCAGAAGAGTCCTCGGAATAATACCTCTTTATTCTTCACATTCAATCATCATCGTGCAGATTTGATGAATACGCATTTTTTTATTTCCGTAAGAATATTACCTCCTCCACTTATTCCTCTCTAAGCATGATTTTTAAAACCTTCAGGACTTCCTATTGAAGAGCCCCTGAGGATGGAGGCATCGTCTCTGAAATGCGCATTGGGACTTCCCAGAAAGGTACTGCGGAGCACCCGTTTGTCTCTAAACGCGAGTTCCGTCTGTCGACTTACGACTTACGGAGTGTTTTTAAACCTCTAACTTCAGAATGTTGTTCTTGTTGTTCAGGTCGAACCCGTCCAAGTACATACAAACATACTTATGTGGCCCTTCGTTGTCTAGAGCCACTCGTAGCTCGCGAGCTTCTCTCTATTATTCCCCTCATCCTTTCTGTTCTTCTTTGGCTTTGCACGTCACACCTTGGTCACTCTATGACTTCGCAGTTTCCCTCCGACAATTCTAAACAAGGAGTTAATACTTCTATCTCATCCGGTTTCCTCTCTCGCCTGCGTATTTCCGATCGAAAACAGCTTCGATGCAGACGCTCGCCTCTTCACCGTGGGAACACTCGTTCGTGATCGGTACGCTAATTTGAGGTCACAGACTTTTCGTCATCGTATTTGGTCAACGGAACAATTACTCTCATGTGACGTCTTCCTTTTAGTTTATGTACGGCTATGAAATTTTCTCTCCTATTCCTGCGATCCGATATATATCTCGCTCACTGCTGGATGCTCCTTGTGCATTGAGTTCACCTTTTCCATGGTGAAATTCAGCGTTTAAAAGACTTAATTTGTTAGTCTAGAATTACGTCTTCAATAAAGAGTCAAAGAATTAATATTCTCCGAAGAGACCATAGAAATGACATGAATCTGCCGGTGATTGAATTGCCTCTTGCACACATATTGTTGTATTTCACTTTTCATTCTGTCATAAAAAGTTCTATTTTCGTTTTAAGCACCTACTCTATTCTGGGACTTTCATTGATCATGTTTTACGATATTTTTCATTGTTTGTTGAGTGGTTTAATCCTGCCATTTTTATAGTTTTACGAGTATTCCTTTCGATTACCTGCACACAATGAGGCGCTTTATATTTACTTAAAATATACTATACTGTTAATTTAAGTACATATTTTTTTACTAAACGATTAATTTCCTAGTACTCCAATCGCATGTACGATACTCTTAAAAATTCTTTAAAAATATTTAAAGGAATATATCGACTTCCTCAGTGAGTTCTAATTTGCTGATAGTGTGAGCTAAACCAGTCAATGTTTTTTCTTAGGGGGAGTTATCAAATATGACGAAGTCGAATTTGACCGCAGATAAGTTTTAGTGATCCTAAAACCAAAGTTTCGTGCGGGTTTCGGATAGCGTAGCCACTCATCCAGACTGCCATTGGAAACTACTTTAGTCATTGGCTTATAACATAGGTTTTGGGTGTTAAACCCTCTCTTCGTAGAAGCAAAATGGGTTTTAAAAATTCGAGGTAGATATAAATCTGATTCTTGTTTATAACATCTAGGGCAGAAGTTTGCCTGCAAATGTGGGCAAATTTGCTTTACTCCATGGCTGAAAAACTACCAGGGAAATTGGCTACGCCATTGACTTCAGTGCATAATAACTTCTGGGGGGGGCTCCTGGATAGCCAAGTGGACATGTGTTCTACTTCGGTGAAAGCAGTCCAGGATTCGATTCCCGGTGGAGGCCTACGAGCGAAATGACCTCAACTGCCGAAGCACTTTTAACAGTACTAATTTGGGTTGGATTAGAGTGACGCGCTTAGAATATTTATAGGTTTTCGATTTATCTCTGGTTTAAACAGGTATTTCGTTTCTTCGATTCATTTCGCTAACTCAGATTTCGGAAAAAATATTTCTCGTACGTTAATTTACGTATTTCTTGTGTTTGACGGGTGGATATCTCCTAACATAGATGTCTCATAACAGTCCAAGGAATTTTCTCTTGTGTGCATTGTATCATTGCACTTGTGTGTTCATGTGTCAGTTTCATCAGCTCACCATTGGGTATCTCATTTTTTATTCATTTCAAGTATTCATAATAATCATATTGATAAGCCTCGGGAATTCGCTTACGAGTGAAATTCTCTCCAGCATTCTTCCACGTTAGAATATTTGACTAAATTTTAATTATTCTAAACTCGTTGACCGTTAGTTAACGAGAAACATTTTTCTGTGGATCAACCAGTCTATGTTATTCAATTTTTCTGGTTATCTGCAATGGGTCAGAATAATTCGACCTTTTACTTCAGAAAGAAAGTAATTTTCGTCGAAATTTATGGGTATCACGTTTTCTGTATTGACGTGGTTGGTGTATTATCGGAACGATAATTAAGTCTTTTGTCGTAGGAACGGCCATGAACAGTAATGACCTCTCAAATCTTAGAGCCCTCCTATTGTTTCAGCGAAGACAATCTTGTTGTTGACGAGCAGAACCTACGATAAAAGCTTCGCTATCAATTTCCGGGCTGCAGTTATGATTCTCCTCTAGCTTTTATTGCCGATTTTCCATTGAATACAAATTTCTTTCACACAAACTCTATTTGTGCCAGAATAATTCGGCATGTACAGATTCTATGTATTTATGGTATCTGAGAACTACTATACATTTATTTCACGGTTTAGTAAAGAAATTGATTTCTTCAAGAATTCATAACTCTATTACTTGAATTCTTTTAAATGGAGTGATCGATGAATGTGAATAGTTTTATCCCAGTTAAATGATGAGGATTGAGTCGTGCGATTTAATATATATGCAAGGAAGTACTTTTCGATCATTTTGAAGCTGATTGACAAATATTCGAGACTACTATGGATCTATGACTGATAGGTTTCCTTTCTTATTTATGTCTTCCACGATTCAATTTCATGAAAACTTTAACTACCGTACTATAAATGCATCCTAAACGTGGCTCTTTGAAGCTTCTACGTGCTTTGTGTCCAAAGACAATGTGTCTTTAGTTATCTTTGGATAAATAAGACGTAGAAGCTTGATAATTATCCTGGTGCAGGGTAGTTAATTAATTTCTTAGGGATTAGATTTACTGTAACTATTGTAAGAGTCATTAATTTCGATATTTATATTTTCTTCATGTTGATTCGGTGTTATAATACTAAACATTTTATTTCTATTTTACTTTTACTCACGATCATTGTTGCCTCTTTGTTGCTGCATTGTTTACTTACAATCATTCCTGCAGACTTGAAAGAAATATTAGAGCCTCGAGGAAGACCTTAGCGTTCATCAGAGAGAGACTTCGATTATTAGAACTTCGAAACAAACTTGTTTTCCTATGGATTGTTTTATTTTATCATCTTAATGAGTCTAACTATTTTAATTTAAATGAATTGTCAGAAATATCTGTAATCTGAAAACATTCCGAGTATCGAATTATTAAATAATATATTGAATCGTATCGAGTGATTTCAGTCGATAACTCGATAGTCCATATTTAGTTTTCGAACTTGGAGGGCTGTCCATTTGGTCTCTTTTCCCTCATTTAATTTCAAAACCATTTGGATTCGCATCCACTATGAGATTGTATTTTCTCTCCGGGTGCAGTTTCTGTCAGTCGAAGTGTATCGACGCAACTTCGATTCTTGATGAGACGGCGATTGCTATCCTTCCAACCCCTCGACACTCGATGTCTTACCCTGTTTATTTTTCGTCCTCCAGCGAAGACCCACACGTGGTGGAGAGGGATGTCGCACCCAAACGTGAGTATCTCCAGCGACCATCCTCGCCACACGTGGAGGATCGTACAGATCGATCGGCCGTGACCCACATAATCCTAAGCAAGCCACGTTCTCCGGGGAGAATGCGGGAGTATGTGAACCAAGGGGGTGGCAAAGTGCTCCCCTTTGGTTTTTATTTTAGCGAGTGCTGTCCGAATCCCCTGCGGGAAAGGGAAAGAGGGATGTGTATTCATTTTTCGTCCTTCTCTCAAGCGTTTTATTGGAGAGGAACGTAAGGGAAAGTGATTCGAGTGTTTTGGGGTGATTCTGCGGGAGAATCTCAGTAAAGTCGCAAAGATACCCTTTTACAATCTACATCTTAAAAGACTCGGTGCCATCAAATTACAACTTCGGAAGCGTGTTTTGGAGCTTAGTTTTCATTCATCGCAGTATTTCTCATACGTTTAATGAAAATGAATGTTTAATGAAACTAAACATTTGAGATAATCTAAATATAAGGGGATTATGTAGTAACAGTATTTGTGCTTGAACTTTTGTAAGTACTGGTACTCGAAATTATTGTAACTAACATCGCATTAATCCGTCTTCCAAGTAAAATATTCGGAAAATGCTCTTTTATTGCTCCTGATATCTTTTTTTCCGTTCCCATCCTCGCAGTGGTAATTTTAGGTATGACATTGTTTGTAAAAAATGTTGCAAAGTAAAAATATAAATTTATTTTAATCAAAGGTATAAACTTTTATGTTGTACTCACTGTCTTTTAGGGGCATTCATCCACAGTGAATCGCTTCATTTTGTTCTGGTGCTTATGTTTTGTATCATTAAATACCGTTATGATTTTCTGATTCTATAGGTGTCGATGTTTTTTTAATATGTTTGAACCGTTGAGCTGAAAGTGTTTAATCACAATTTTTAAATTAACCGTTTAATTCCTTACAGTTGAATTATTAAAATTAAGGTATTTATGTCAGCGTATTATAAAGTATTACACCTGAAGATTATGTTTTTAATCCACGAAAATTTATCTTTGATGTTACGGAAAGGAAAGATGATTGATTTTTTAAAATCTCAAGTGTTTCTAGCAGTCAGAAACGTAATTAACATAAAATGACTCGGCTCTTGGCAAATTAGGCTATTCAGATGTATATTTCTTTGCACAATTCTTTGGTCCATATTATTAAACATTCGGATAAATAATCTTTACTCCTAAATTCTATCATATTCGGCCGAACTTCGTGGAAGGACTTTCTGAAGTTATAAAAGAATGAACACTGTAAACTTCCACACTAATAATTAGTGTGGAAGTTTACAGTGTTCACTCTTTTATAACTTCAATCTTTACTCCATTAGCCGATACACTCTTTTCGCGTTTGATTTTAAGAATCACTGGTGCGACCTGACGAAACGATCAAACTTACTTGTCACCAAGCATTTGTTTATTTATTAGTAGGATTTAAATGCAGCCAGAAATTGCCTATTACATTGAATCATAACAATCATAGCAATATCCATGCTTAATACTTAACAATTCTAAAACAAATAACAAAACAATACGAAAACAATGCTCGGATATGAGGAAAATTTGCCTCAATACATTAAATATAACGTTTTAACAATAAAATACCTGTTTATTCGCAACGCGTTCGACTTCCATGAAAGCGGTCCCGGGTTCGATTCGCGGTGGGAATCGCCTTAGCAGTAGTATCGTCTTCGTGCGAAATGACCGTAGCTGTCGAAGCACTTTTAACAATACTACTACTACTATCAAACTTTTAGTTAGATTTTTATCGGAAGGATAAGGCTTTGAAAAATATTGAATAGGCCTTAGTGATTAAGATAGTATGTGAATTTGAAACAAAAGACAAAACCTTGGAAATAGAAACGTTGAGGAGTGTAAGAAATGCGGGTAGTGGTGATACAGTGAAAGTAATTATGTGGTGTCGGGTAGAGTGAATAGGTTGGAGTCAGGGATATGAGGCTGAAGAGTGACAAGGAGTTGATAAGGGTATTAAAGGAAGTAGACAATGGAAAGGTGGAGGGCGAAGGGAAGAAAAATATCCGTTTCTCCTCCACCGGAGGCCATGGAGAGATTTTTTTCCTGCCCCTTCCTCCTCCTTCGATCTTCGCTGCACCTAATTCCCTCTTCGCCCTCACATCTTCACTTGGCACGTGCACTTCTCTTTTTTCACCTCCCTGAAGGGGAATCCCGTGTTCCTCAATTTGTGGGTCGCGGCACACTTGGTCGCCCTTGTGTGAGGGTGCTACGTAGAAATACGAGTAGACCATCGCCGAAACTACTGTGAGGATTCCCCCTCTGGTTCCGAGGAAATTTTGAAGTTTTCTCGGGATTCTTCTATTTCCGTTGCATCCGTGAGATTCTTTTTTAATTTCCGAGAGTGCAGAGAACGTGTAGGAGTGAAATTTAAGTGGATGTTTCGGATTTTCTTGCTGGAGACAACTGTCGGCTTAAGTTGTGAAAAGCGTAGTCTTCGAGTTTGGAAGAATGGATTTGTTTCTGGTTTAGAAATTGAATGGTGATCTGCTGTATATTTCTTGTGAGGCAGCTTTCGTTTTTCGTATTTTTATTAAAATAATAAGTTAACCAGTTAATAATCATGGCAATAGAACCAGATTTGAAATAAATGTTTACGAAAAACCTAGCGAAATTAGTTAACCTCGATGTAGCAATTTCAACCCGGAGTATCCCAAATTCATTTATAAATGGCATACATCAGGACAAAAATCCCAATGTTTTTTCTTTCATTTAACTCCTCGTACGAAACATTAGTTGATTATATTTAATAAATTTCTCCATTCAAGCCTTCTCGTTACCCCATTTGGTGAATTTTGAATGAATCAGTTTTGACAATTTCTATTAAATTGAGATTCATTTTTATGTATACAACACCATTTTAACGTGTAATAGCCCTTCCTTTCCTTCTATCATACAATTGTTTTTTCTTATTCAACCAGGAATTATGGATTCTAGGATTAAAGGCTCTCGAATTACTGATTTTTCAATAAAATTATCTTCTAGTGAATAATGGTTTGACTGAAATTTGAATGAAACTCAATGCTGCGAGTGTTTGGTTTTCGTTTGGTTTGGTTTCGTATTACCTCGTTTGGTTATAATGTATCTGTAAGGTTTGTAATAAAGAGAATTAAGTCTAGTCTTAACACGATTTAATGAATGCCTTAAAATCAGTTAAAAGTTTTGGAATATTAAAAATAACATCGGCGATTTTAGACTATATAGTCTAATCTGTATTTTTTTAGGTTAATTTTTGTAGACATCACTCTAGACAGGCTCACTTATTGATTTTAACTTTCCGTTACCTTAGCTATAAGATTATTGATCGGCCAATCGAAAACTGGATGAAATTATTAAAAATAATCATGGTATTTTATTCAGTAACTAGCTGATGTTCCCGTTGATTCTGAACGGGGAAAATAAAGTAGGATTAAATATCTCATCCGGTTTCCTCTCTCGCCTGCGTATTTCCGATCGAAAACAGCTTCGATGCAGACGCTCGCCTCTTCACCGTGGGAACACTCGTTCGTGATCGGGACGCTAATTTGAGGTCACAGACTTTTCGTCATCGTATTTGGTCAACGGAACAATTACTCTCATGTGACGTCTTCCTTTTAGTTTATGTACGGCTATGAAANTACATAAGAGAATATAACATCTCACAACTTAGTTTAATCCATTGGGACAGGTTATTGAAAACAAAAATCTTCTGTTTAATCGAAGTTCTGATAGTTCGAAGCCGAAATTTACAATCAACAGACTGTGATATTTAAAAATCTCTGAACATTTTCCTTCTCATCATCATGTTGTCCATTATTACTATTGGATTGCAAAAATTGACGATATGAAGAGAATGAAAATGTATGAAACCCTAAATGGGCTTAGTTACAGTATGTATTCTTATGGGAAAATGCATGAGCTCATAATCAATAATCGCATTGGTCGTCAGAAGGACGAGTAGTTTACAACCTCAAAATTTCACAAAATATTCGTATATTATATCTAAACTCTCGCAACTTTGAAACGAAAGCAAAATTCCTTGACTATGATAAGAACCTATATTTTATTTCCTTTCTTTTGGTACTTATCTCTTTTCTACACGACAAATTCTTCTAATTTAATTTTGCTAAAGAAATAGTCTGTAACCGATAAAAATTGAACTTCACGTGTATTTCTTGTGAAAATCTTTCTGAACGATTTTGGTTCAAACCCAGCAAAGTTATCGAATAAAAAGGTGACCGTACTTCCTTCCGGGTCTCAGAGGACACGTATGTAAAGCTTGACACAAATCGAACAAATCGTGTGAACTCCAATCTCAGACAAACATACAAACAAACCCACAATCAAACCCACAGAATTTCTGCTATATAGAAGACGTACATAGTTTTTGTATAGGTATTTTATTTCGTCCGAACCTCGTGTAGTATATCGTATGTAATACGCAACGAATCACAATATTCCTTGAAGGAGTTTACAGTAATAGTTCAATGAAACCTCGCCATTATTTCCTAATGACATTCCGGAAGAAAAGGCATTTACTCCGGAATGCAATGTAATCGGTCTTTACGCGGGGACCTCTTCAAATGGCGCCCAGCAATTGGGAAAATGTAGAGCAGTCGCCACGTGCCAAAAAAAATCAAGTCACCTTCCCCGGGCTTATTTTTCTCTCTTTCGTCGCTTTCTTTCAACCGCCCCTCGTAAATTCTTTCTCATTTCCTCCCCATGGCTCTCTTCTCGCGCCAAGACGTCTTGCTAGGTTTTTAGGGCCTCACTTAAGGACGGAGTAATGAGCTCTGCGGTGCTTAATAAAGTCACTCCCTTGCGAGTCTCCCTCGAGATGCTCTTTAGGTTTGCTCAAGAACGAGTAAAGTATTGAAAGAGAGAGGGACTAACAAGATCTTTTTTCTCCGTGCTTCCCTCGGTACATCTTCACGCCCCCACTCCTCCCAGCGTCCTTCAGAAACCCTTCGTTTTCCTGCCATCGTACGTCTCCGGTTTTCCTCTCCCGCGCTCTCGCTCGCCACGTCTTTTTTCGCGTTTTCCCTCACCGACTTTTTGAAATATTGTGGAGAATCTCGTACCTTTCCACATCCCTCTTTCTCGGCAGCGCCGCGTAATCTGTTTAAGAGAGGAGTAGCGTCTAAGAAAATGAAACGAGTGCCCTGCGGTTTTAGCTCGGCAGCCGTCGGCGATGGTCGCTGGCTTGCCTAACCGAGTTCCTGCGGTGAAACTGGGTTCGGAGGATCAGTTTCGAAACTAATCATTGCACTGCGGGAGTTTTGAAATCGGTTCGGATTTGCGTCGCTATTGTTAAAGTCATGATTCGTTCAAATAGCCTGGAAGTTGTAGATTTAAGGCCCGTAGGTTTAGGATATTTATCCTTTCGATCGACTCGTGAAGAATTGGTTACTAGCGATACGGAAGTATCGACAGTCGTAATTATCGTATCTTTGGCCTCTTCCAAACAGTTAGTTGAACATAATTAGGTTGATAATATCGATATTTTGTGTATCTATTGCTTTCTTGCATCATACTTCACCATCTGCAATTTTTTAAATATCTGTTAAAACTACCGAACAGCCATGGAAGATATTGCATATATTTGAGCCTACATTTAGAATTTTGTTTTGTTTGTTACAATTATATTAAAGAACGGCAATTCTCTCATGGTTACGGTAATTAAAGGACGAGTAAAGTAATTCTATCAATTTTTTCTTCGAGCAAATCAATTCTTTAAGTGAAATAATTGCAATTTTTAGCCACATAATCTAGTTTTTTTCCGAAGGAAGTTACTTATTTGTGTTTTCTAACCGTTTCTGATTCCCAATTTGAAACCAGTTTAAAAGTTGTGTGCACCTAAATACTATACAGTATCCAATGACTGGTCTACAAGACCTTAATAATATAAGAATATTAATTCTTGGATTTAATTCCGGATTTTAATCTTGCAATCATTTTAAATAACGACTTTCAAATTATTAATAATCACCAATGACCATGACCAAAACCAAGAGGTGACGAGAACCTGCATTGAATAGCAATCGAGCTGCAACACGAATCATGTATTCAGCCTTTTCTTAGGGTTAAATTCAAACTGTTTTGAATAGTCGTCATCATCGTGTGGTATTTTACCTTTTGGCAGATCCCATGCTCCAAAGTTGTCTTCATTGCTTCCTGTCTTGAGCCACTTCTTTGATCTTCCTGTATTATCCTGTCTTCCTTCTCTATTTCCCTATGTTAAAACCTCTTTCTCTCTTACAATATGTCCGACGAAGATCCTTTTACTCCTCTGAATGTTGCGGAATATTCTACAGTCCTCCTTTTCTCTTCTTAACCCCTCCTTACTTCTTACTCTTAACATTTATTCTCTGCAGCATTATCCACACCCACATCTCAGAAGCGTCGACCCTTCCCTTCCCTCTTCTTTCCAAAGCGATTCACAGCTCTATACCATGGCACTCTACATACCACGTTCCACCAGTCACTTTCTCAGCTCTTGATCTAGACTGCCGCACAAGTCCTTTGTCTTCTCATAAAGAATTCCTTCGCTTTAGCTATTCTTTATCTTTTCTCCTCACCATTCTTCTGTCGACATACTCCCCTTATCACCATATCTGTATCCTCATCTATGCTCAATACGTCACTTATCAGTACTTTTTAACCTGCTCTATTCTACCGTCATTTGCAAAGATTCTTCCGTCGTCCACTCTCATAGCTTTCGTTTTCCCAAAATTTTTCATTCCACAGCCTCATTTTTCTTCTCGACTTTTATCACACCTTGAAGTGCGTCGTTGCCAACGGCGAATATCACTCCACCTACCTGCTTGGAAGTACATAAAATATTTCGGTTGCTCCTTTAAAGCCATAAAAGCTCTTTCATCCGTCAGATGTGCATTCCATACATGCCTTACGCATTCGTCTCACTGCGCCAAACCGCTCGTCATGAATACGCATCTCCGTAGCGATCGCACAAAATTGTCCACAGATGTATGTATTGTCGTAGACGCAAGTACAAACTGGTAAGTACTCTAGGTGTAGCACCTGTTCTTAAAGGCTGGCATTCGAACATGTATGCATCTACGCCCAGAAAGCGTCAACGATTGCGTGACATAACAGTGGTATTCACCCCAGTACGTGCGGAAAAGTGGCCGTACACAGTGTCGTTACACCTCACCAACGGAAGGTGATTAGAAGAGACGGATGTGTGGGAACGCCGCGTACTTGGATGGAATAATAATGTCTCCGATCGGCCCATTCGCTGGTGCATTCAAATCACGCCTTGCCTAAAAATAATATATTATTTGAAGCATCTCTACTTCAATATTGTCTTGGATGCTAAAACACCTGGCAATGAATCCTTAAGTGCCCAACCAATCATAAAAATCTCCGTTCCTCGCATATGTGGGGGTGCTATTTCAAGATGCCTCGGATTAGGACAAAATGATTTTCGTTCCTTATTGATGAAATCATGTCGTATCGTATGCACTCCCTTTCATGCATTTCATCTTGATAAATCTCGAAGTTGATTTGTTATGGATGTAATTCTCAAGTGGTGTGCCACGGTACAAAGGTATACCTCGAGTAGGCTCATAATGCGCCACTTTAAATCCTAGGGTTGCTTATTCTTCAAATTTGGCATCACTCATGAAAATTATTTCGAGAGATACTTTTTCCTCGTTTAAGGGAATTACAATGTGAAAATACTGCAGCACTTTACTCCGCTTTCGGGGTTTCTCTCTTCATTTTAATTTGAATAGAGTCCAAAACTAACAAATGTGTAGCTAAATATGTCGCGATTTTTAAGTCAATGCTATATTGCGCTATGGCATCGTAATGGCGGAAAGAACAGTGTTATGAAATCAAATTCTGCTTCATCCTTTTTCAATTTAGGCAAAAAATGCTTATTTTTCTGCAGTCCTAGCCTCTGTTATCTCATTGGATTTAAACGAAGTCTTAACTTAACACAGTGAAGTATAACTTGATAATTTCCACAGAAACGTTTTATTAGGACACCGGTTTCGGTAGATGGCCATCGTCAGGCCCCATATGATAGCCATGCGCCGAAACCGGTCGTCCTAATGAAACGTTTCTGTGGAAATTATCAAGTTATACTTCACTGTTTTATAATGTCGTTCCACTAGTAAGTCCGGCACACTATGAAGTCTTAACATATTTCTGTTCTATTAGACTCGCTGTTGAATCACTTTTAACTCCATTTATAACCAAATAGAACGATATTATATGTACTAATGAGTCGATGTGTACATTTTCCACTTATAAACATCAATTCATTTTTCGTATTCTATTATTCTTTAATTTTAAGATAAATGAAAAACGCTTTCTGGAACACAGAAATTTTATTCTACAACTTGGTTTCGACCCCTCGGGTCATCATCATATTCTAGTACATTAAATTTATTACGTAGGATCTATCTTTATATAATGTCAAGTTAATCTTAATTATACAATTCATCAAGCGTTGATTTCAGTTTATGCATATTCAATGTTTGGACCACAGATTGGCAATAGGCCAGGTGGTGGTCATTTATCAGAAGAAAACAAAAATAAAACACACAGACTTGTATCTACATCTTCATATGTACCCTGCAAGCCGCCTTTCGGCGTGTGGCAAGGGGTGCATGCACCATGTCTCTACTTTTCTAATCGATTACTTTCGCGTATCATTCGCGGAAAAAATGATTTTTTTAATTGACTAGTTCTAGCATCTATCTCTCTGATTTTTCTCTCAGAATCAGAACGGCCTATGTAACAGGGAGGGCGCATAATATCGGCTATATCTTCTACGAAAATACCTTCTCTGAACTTGTTTAGTAACCTCATCCTTTGTTTAAATCTTCTGTCTTCTAGAGATTCCCGTCCTGCGTCTTGAAGCATTTGAGTTATTGTATTGTATGTAAATGTATTCACCCTATTCGGGAGGAAAACTCCCGAAAACCTCCCGAATGCAGTGCATCACACAATTTCATTACAAAATATAAATAAATTTCAATATACAATTTCAAAAAATGTGCATAGTCAGCTATTTAGACAAAAACATGGCATGTTTTTAATTCATGTAACACACTCAACGACAAACGATCACTCACCATTTTATAGGTGTTTTTATCGTACGGTTCACGTCGTCTTGATACAGCTCGATGATCTATTTTCGCGCGCAAATCCGCCCCTTTTCTTTGCTTCTGGCACGCATTCGTTCGTTTTTCGTTGCGTCCTTGCCTCTCCACCACTACTACCTCCTCCGCGCTCACAATTTTCCGTTCCAGCAATAATTTTTCTGGTACCTCGTTTCGCCAAGTCGACTGCTTCAAGGTCCTTTGCGATGTTCGAAAATTTCCTTTTTTTCCCCGAGGCGCGGATGCTCTGTTCCCATTCTTCCTCACTTCTCCTTTCTTCGATTTTCAGCGGTTTGTTCCGGTTTCTGCATAGTTCTCGTCCGCGAAATATGTCGACCTAGTTGGCACCGTTCGGTGAAAGTAGTGCTGACTCCATCTCTTATTCTTCGCTCCCTCTTTTCTTTCCCCTCAGTTTCCCTTTTTTGTGAATAAGTAATGAAAGTTATTTTTTCCTTTTGGCTTCTCCCGTCGGAGCACAGGGGCCTTCTTCTTAAAACGTTTTTCGTGTGCCGGAATATTATTTCTACGTAGATTATATTTTTTATCAGAATATGTATGGTGTCGTGTCCATGAGGGTCATCGGCTGTAGAATCTAGTGGCGGTCAATATTCGAAGATAGAAATTTTGCAACCCATCTCATGCCATTCCCATATTTAGGGAATGTCATAATTTGAATTTCTTGTAATAGTTTCCTTTTGATGCCGGTGAATGATATCGCGTTTAAGAATTTTTCGCGGCTGTTTTTCATTTACTTTTCAAGCTGTGGAATATATGTCTGAAACATTGCATTCAGGAAGATAATCTTTACATCATGAAATATTTCAAGAGTTTGGAAGTTTATCCATGGATGAACTCTCCAAGAAGGTTAATTACGATTTGCTATGAAACAGAAAATTCTGTTTTCCTGGCTCCTCGGAATAAGCACACCTACTCTAAAGGCCTCTAACAGAAAACCAGAATACTTTATCAGAGAAGCTAGTGATGTAGAAAAGAACAGCGGTAAAATTAAGGACATTATGGACATGAGTTGTAGTACGTTACAGTTAGTTATGTCACAAACACAGTTGAAATCAAAAGATCGATTGTTTTAATTACTTGTGGCAAGTTTGTGGATCAATGAGCTGAGTCTCTAAGAATTTTCTTGAAAAATCAATGGAAATGATTGATATTTAACAGCGAAATCATTGTTTGTAGGTGTGGTATTGTAGAAAAACGTTACGGCGGTTAAAATAACTTAATTTTCATAGATCATTGATGTAGGAAAATTATCAAGTTGGCTTTCATAATCGTCATTTATCGGGCCATCTCTGTAATACCATGTGACCAGTCCCATCTGCCTCTATTATCTGCATATTTGTTTGAAAACAACACATTTATTGATGTGCGTGAGTCTAAAGAAATTTAAACGAATAAGAAATGTGTATAAAAATGTTCAAGTTATTGATGGCTTGAATAATCGCTCAAGGGAACCTCAAACGGGCATAAATTTGACTGAGAAGTTGGTAGTCATTTCAAGTTTTCCACATTTTTAAACGTTTCTGAATAAATACGTACAGAATATTAAGTGAAGATGAGATTCTCCTGTCATTCGTTTACGGATCAGACGTTTTGTTTTTCAAAAGACGCCGTCAACGATGTCTTTTGACATCTTCCAAAGAATCTGAGGTTTCCCCTTTCCGTATCATCATTTTACGTGTCTCATCGTTTCCCTTTCAATTTATCCATCTGAAAATTCCGGCAGTGATTGCACTCCCGCTCTCAGCCTATTGTTTTTAAGCTGCTACATAGCGACCTTCGACCATTTTTGACGTCACAGTGGACAATAAAAACATTTGCCAAGTGGTATTATCAGTGCTGGAATCACTCATTGATTCCGCTCAGTTTCTTGATTTCTTTTCCATTTACTGTGGTCATTTACAATGAGAATGACCCCAATGATGCTCGACTTATTCTGTCGTACTTAAGATTTGGAACATCCTTTTTTTCCAACCTTTTTTCCGTCGGTTCTTTTGATGTGAATGGTTCGATTGCGTCCGAAACCGAGTTTTGAGGAAAGCGACCACGCGGAATGACGGCGGATTCGATCTTCAATCCAATAGAGCCAATTAAGATCATCTACAGGAAGTCTATCGGCCTCCCCTCCATCTTCCTCAACAGCATTGGATGCGGGATTCATTGAAGTGGATCCGTGCTCTAATTGAGAAATGGATTCGTTATAAAAAGCTTCGCCTGGGATTGGTATGCGTATCGAAAGTGGAGTTTTGATATCGGGACGAATATCCATAAAATCGCATTTGGGTTCGACGTTTTTCGATGATAATATTTCGAATATAGGAAATTTCTACAGTAAAATTACAGGATCGCGGAACATGTGTGGAATTAAATGAACTAATTAAATCTACTGCTTGCCATGCAAGGTTCGACCTAAAAGCTTATTTATTTGATATAACATGATATAGTGAAATCTTAACATTTTCATCGTAATTTAATATAGAAAGGGTGACATCACTTTGTAAATTTTGACGATATCCTAAAGAAGTAGGAACGAACACTTGGTAATTTCCATAGAAAATTTTCTATGGATATTAACAAATGTTCATTCTTATTTCTTTAGAATGGCGCCGTTCCACAAAGTAGAGCTTGTACATATTAGATTCGTTGGATATATCTGTATGACAGTCATTTTACCTTGATCCTCCATTTAGTAAAAAATCTTTATATTTTAAGAATATGTAGTCTTTTGTTGTAAGTTTTACATCACAGTATTCAATTTGCGAAGTATTTTTGTTATTAATTTTTGTAATACTCCTATTTTGACCTGTCTTCATTTACGATTTGGACTCAAAAATTTCGTTTATTCCTCTTGAGACTGTGATATTCATTCTTGCATCTTTTCATCGAGAAATCTTTTCCACAATAAGTGGAAATTAGAGTCTAGAGTGGAAATTAGAAACTAGAGCCCAAATTTTACTGGAAACGTTCGTATCTTTCCTTAATCTATTCGTAGTTATTTAAAGCAAACAGGGAGACGATTGAATTTTTCTATATCCAAGTCATATTCAAATCATAAGTATAGTGAAAACTCGAGTGAGAAAAACTTAAAGAAACTGGATTCGTGATTAAGAAATCGAAACTTGAGGAAGAAAGAAAATTAGGATCGATTCAGAAACATCGACTTCGAGATAAATCGTATCAGAACCGCTCATCTCTTATCGAAGGATGCTCGGCGTTTTATCAACTCGGTCCTCTTTTCTTCCCCCATTTTTTTTCCTTTGTTTAAGGCGGAGGGTTGCAATGGGATCTAGAGAGGAAGGATGGACGCTCATGGTAGCATTTGTGATGTCACTTCTATGGCTGCAGCCTCTCCCCGCGCCATCCCCTATTCCTCATCCCATACGTCCCCATTTAGACCAACCTCCCTTCTAATAGCACATGGGAGCGATTCCCCGTCATAGCCCCACTCTTATTTCTTCTCGCGCATCTCTCTCTCTCTATCCCCTCCCGCGACCATTGCTTCTCACCCCCGGGTTTCTCTTTTTCTGCAATGTGTGAATAATTCTGTTCATGTTCTGTTACCTAGGTAAATAGTAACGACTGCACCTGGCTATTTCAATGAATAGCTTAAACGTCATCATATTTAGGGAGCGATAGGCGTGATTTATGTATAAATCATAGCCAACTACAGTCGGATAGATAGCTTGTTAAATATTAACTTGTTAAATACACCACAGAATTGTATAGGATATAAATTTGAGTAGAAGTTCTGAAAAATTAAATTTAGTTTGCGATATAGATAGTGAGCTAGCGTCTGCGTCGCTCGAGTAATTTGTTAGTTCCACGTCGTCGGCTATCAAAAGGCATTGGAGATAGTTAATGAATTTTAATGAGATGTTATCAGAAAAAACTGTGAAATGCATCATCCTCACAAGTGTCGCATTTGTATACGCTACTTAAATCGAAGTTGTTCCCCTATATCATCCTTCCTCTCTTGTTCCCAAATACTCCCCTCCCTTCGAATCCCGACCACGTGGTTTACTTGGAAAGGGATGGCACTTCATCTGGTGTATGTAGGGCAGGTCAAGTGCTTTGCTCCCCCCACCTTAATCCCTCCCCGCGCGATTACTCCTTTTTTTCCCAGCTACGTACTTCCTTCTTACACTCAGTCTTCTTCCTAACGGCCTTTCCTTTCCATGGCTCCTCTTACTCTCGTAATTTTTTAAATCCCGACCCTATCCTTGGTCGCGGTGAAAGAATATCGTCTTGCCACTTCCATTTTCGCCTTCACCCTTTCGATTTCTGCAGTGCATCTATGAATAGAGGAGGCCAATTGGGAAGTAGATGATATCTGTCCTTGGATGCTGCTAGAATTTCAGTATTATAGCCTCTGGATTGAGTATGAAAATGTCTCGATGTAAAAAAGCGTGAATTAAATCTCCCGGCGAATGTATGCGCGGTATTTCTTAATCTGATGTATTCGTTTGGGCGTAATAAAGTTACGGGCGTGGATGTTAAGTTTTTCCGAGTCTGAATATGGGGAACGTTTCCAACCAACTGTTCTTTTTTCCCATTGGAATGACAGGAATGCGTATCAACCACGTTGTGCTCTCGCTAATTTTAAATTCCGCGAAATATTTTGATTCTGTCGAGGTAGGATTTTTTGCAACGATGTCGGAAGTGACTTCCGACCTGAAGAAGCCAGCAGAAGCGCTGGCGAAACGTCGTCGTCCTTCGACAAACAACGCTGTGTGCACGAAAGCTGTCAACATTCAGAATTCCATGTTGTGGTGAAGAATGAACATTTTTTCCTTCACATCTGCTTGCGCATGAAAATTTCCTCTTACGCTCAAAAGTAACAGTAAAGTGAGATTTCACTACAGATTTCATATTACATTAAAAAAATCCACCAATTAGATGCTAATTTGCCAAAAAGGCAGCTATATTGCATTGGGGGGCTTCAGTGGCGCTGTGCATGCCTCCGCCGCGCTGCCGATCAATCCACCATTTTCCCAAATTAGAATGTTTATCCCAACAGGTTCTTCAAATTATATTTTTGGACACTTCAAACAATGCCCTGGTATGAGATACTCTATAGCTTTGATCACTTTTACAATCAATTTCTCTTACTGTAGCTGTAAATTTGACGAAAAAGGGCCCGCCATGTTGCCGCACAAATTTTAAAAAATTTGGTGCGAATCGGGGAAACTACGATAAATCAAAATACGCTCAAAAGAAGGTCATATAGGAATTCAGAGTCATTTTTCCCATTTTTAACACATCCTACATCGGATTGAATTGTATGTTTGCTGTTAAAAACGCAAATAATTATTTCCAATAAAAAGTAAACTTAAGCTCCCTGCGTCTTATTTGCTCGTGAAGATGTCGATAAATGACCCATAGAACCATAAAAATCATAATTTTATTGATAGTCATATGAAGCTTCCTGTCCCGGACTCCAAAACAAATTGACGCCGTTTGGCCGTCTTCTTGATTCTTGTCCGATAGCCATCGTATCCCCAGTATTAATTGAGTTTTACTTAGATTTGTATTATTTGCAACTTCTTGAAATGAGTGAATATTGACCATGATACCAAAGGAAGTTGATTCCTAAATCGTTTCTTTGGTACATGCTGAGAGTAATCTTTAGAGTGCCGTTCATCACGAGTTTTGCGCGCATAAGATCCGATTGATGTCGTGTCTCTTTTAGGATTTGTGTTCCACCCCTGTTCTTCCTGCATTTGCCTTCCCCGAGCTGGACGTTCTTCCGTTTCCTGCTCATCCAACTGACCTTGTCCAATCCTAACCACTTCCGCATCTCAAAGGTTTCCATCTTCTTTACACGCTTCTTTCTCAGATTCCGTTTCACACCCATTTAACATGATATTTCTTGTCGGAACATCGTCCATCTGCTTTCTCTAACATCAGTCTGGCCTCTCGATTCACTATCATCATCGGAAGCGAGAGCAAAAAATAAACAAACGGCCTGATTCCACGCAAAATATCCAGTCTCCAAATTATGAAAAGAGATCTAGTAAAAACGCTAATAATGCAAATGAAAAGTCAATGTTATCATTTGCATTTTGGTAACGTTCATTCGTATTACAAGTCTATCCGTAGAATAATTGAAGCTGATTTTAATTTAATTGGATAAAGCATCTTCCCGGAAAGCGGAAGATTCCATGTTCGCGTCCTGGTACTGTCAGACTTTTTGTCATGTTCGTTTTTCCTGGGGATTTTTCCTAGATGCACGCCTTAACGAGCAAAGTTATCGTTACCCTCTTCCTTGTGATTTTGATTTGTTCATATTCTATGCGTTCCTATTGCTGTAAAAATAAATATTAATTTCCCATACCGAATGGTTCTAAATTTAGTTATTTTCGGGGATTATTGTTAAGCATATATTGTTAAGCAGATTGTCAATTCAAAATTTAGGCTCTACTCTCGTTATTGATTGTATGTACAGTTATTTGTTATCTTGTTAACTATCCTATTCTTCATGGAATAGAAATATCTTATTATTCAGAATCTAAGCTGTGGAACTTTCCTCAGCAGCTTTAACAAAACTATAAAATAAACACACATTTTCGGATTTTCGATTATCTGGACTTTTTTGGAAAATTCTAACCGAAGTTAGAAAGTTTATTACTCGTAAGTCCAGTTATCTCATATTCCGACATGTTCGACAGCTTCATCTCATTATCCATGTGACATCTTATCGCATCAAAATTATTGATCGATTCTATATCACAACAGTGATCCATTGATCCCTCGCTGATTTTATTGTCTGCTTGCCACATACTGCTGAAATGATTTTTGTTAGGCATTTGCGATGTCTAGATGTGAAAATAATTGTCTTTTCAAGCTGATGTGACGTTTTCCTGGCGGAGGTATCACTTTATCTGACTAAATATTGGGATTATTTTTCTGACCTGCAAGTGCACGACTACTTAAATCACTTACTACATTGATTTTGTCCTCGTAGTTCTGATCCTTAATATCCGTGAAAAAATAGTTATGACACACGCGCTTTCAATATTATACCAGTTTTGGCTTTTTTCGATTCTGTCACTTGGCTTATGGAATTCGGAAAGTCTCCGAGTTCTTCGATGAAGAAATTTCTTATAGTTGCGCTAATTATTTCTTATATGCTATGCAAAATTTATATAGGAATGAAATATCTCCTCTCCCGACTAGCATGTCCTGTTTCCGCGTGTGATTAGAATCATTTTCCGTTACCGACATTTTTTCAATATTCTCTTTCCGTAGGGTGAGCTGTGATTTTGTATTCACTTCTTAAGTCGCCTGCCATCTTCAAGCCATTATGCATCATGTAAGTCGTCAAGGAAGATAATACACCTTGAATATCAAACATATGCATGAAGATTTTGGTGGTCAATGGTTTTGTATATTTTGATTTTATTCGGTTCTTCGCTGTATCAAGCTTATTAAATCTACGTTGAAATCAAGGAGTTTATTTTAGATCCCATCCTTTGGAAACAGTAGGATATGTTTGCATCCATGTTCCTCTTCTGAAATATCTTTCGAATTTTTGTAGCTATGAACCAGAGATGGGGCCTTGATTTCGTGGTAGGACGCCATATGGAAGAGCGGAAACAGACTTCTACACCACACCATCGATTTTTATTGTCCGACCGGTTTCAAGAATTACTTTTCATAATCAGACGGTGATTGGAAGAAATTTTCGAAAACCGGTTCCCAATAAAAATCAGTGTTAAGGTGCTGAAGTTGCTGTTCTTTTATACGTCCGACTTTTGTCGCTTTGAAATATGAGTTTACGTTACTCTGTCCGGAGTGGGAATGTCGCTCGAATTCTCGCAGAATGAAGTGCGTTGATGTTTTTTTTTTTGACTTACTCTTTGTTCCATTTCGCAGTGGAAGCTGTAAATCATTCAACTTAAAAGGTATACTCCCTCTGCGGAAGCTGTGCGTTTATATATCTGAAAGGGAAAGTCGCGTAAACGTCAACTTACTGAATCCTGTTCAAGTGATCATTGAAAAGCAGTAGCTTTTCAATTAACCTTTTCTTAGGTTCCCTTAAAGATCGTAAATATTTTGCGAAACGTGTCTTGGTTAAATCACTTGAGGAGTGGTAGTAAAAAGATTAATGAAGAGATCGTTGACTCAATCTCACAATTCCACTTTCGTTCTGCTCGCCATTTAAAATCCATCTGTTTCGTTGAATTCCTCTCTTTATGTCGCTAGGCAGGTGGACAAAAATGTTTCATGTATGCATGGGTCTCTACCGACTACTTTGAATTGGAATCATAAATATGAAAATAGCCTGTCAAGTCAATTCTTGTGCTTGCACATGGTTAAAATATGATTTCATAGTTTAGGCTTTTTAACAGGTGTATTTTTGGCTGCCTCTTTGTAGAAATATTAGTAAATGTGTCAAAAAATTCTTTCACAATCGTGTTTATTGTAAACGCCTTAGGAAAAAGTCAGAATCGAATCTCTAGTGGAATATTTATTCCTATCAAATTTTTACCCACGTAACCTTTTTCTACACATTGCAATTCTTAAATACTCTCATTCAAAATTCTTTGTATTTATGTTATGAAATACATAATTGACATTTAAACTTCGTTTGACCCTTTATAGCCTGGATTATTCTGCTTACATATGCAAAATTTAAGAAAAAATAAAAATTAATGACGCTTAGACATTCTCGAATGACTATGAAACTTCTTCATAGATTTGAATAATTGAATATGCAGAATCCTCAAGGCTAGGCTGACCGTATCCCATCTTGTCAAAGACGAGACTTTTCCCTGCAGTAAAACGGGACAATCTTTTTCGTCATAATTTTCTGTAGGAATGTATCTTATTTCTTCACAGGTCTTCCTGATATTGTTTGAAAGAATTTTCCATTCAGTTGATGGTAATTTTATCTTAACCATAGATAAAGTATCCTAGTCCCTGCGTGCAAATAAACTATAAAGCAAGGGGCATTTATAAAGTTAACGGTGAAATAGCGACAGTCTTGTAAGGTAACGTTTTTCATCGCGAACTCAACAAAGTTTTTATAAATTAATTATTCCTCATGAAAATAATTACTGCGAAAACGTTCGATTATTAGGATTCAGTTTTCGATATCTTCCCTAATGAAGCCGAAAAGTTTAATTATCTATATTTCTTGTCTAATTCCAAAAAAATCACCATTTTCGGCGGGGGGTGAAACGGGGCAAATTGCACTTTTGACGATACGAACGGAATGTAAGGGCCGGGAACGGGACTATCCCGGCGAAAACGGGACGTATTCAAGTCCATTCAAGCCTCTTTCTTACAATGGCGAATTTTTTGCTTTCTTTTCATGAAATTCTTATTACTTCGGACCTTAAGATCGAATGAGATTCAAATTGGAGAAATTCGAAGAAAGGAATTCTTCAAGAATCCAAATCTAAATCGGGAAATTTAGACTCTTATAATCTGGAGTCGTTCCAGACTTGCATCCCGGCCAACTTTCACTAATGACGAAAAATGTCGCTCATTTTTGACGTTTCCGTATTAAAGATGGTCCACTGGCGAGATTACAGTTAGAGATTCGACATGAGAGGATGAGTAATGCATTTTCTTCTGCGAGAGGATTGAGTAATCCAGACTAACCGATCCGGAACAGGAGGCCAAGCTCGGCCGCCAAGTGGGGTAGAAAGAGCATTTCATGCCCTATTATCTCTTCAAAGAGGGCGGAAGAGAGCGAATTTCATCAGGATCTGGTACTCAAAATACGAAAACAGCGTTGCCAGACCATGCGACTTCAACCATGACGCTTTAATGTTTTGTATGCGAAAGAGGTAAAAGGGAAACATCTTTCCGACCATCCAGCAGTAAAAACTGGGGCGTTTGGTCAGTCGATCTCGTGTCTGTCGTAAGACGGTTTTTTAAGCCCCCTTTCGAAAGAAAATCGAGCGTTTTTTTAGACGAACGATAAAGATGATGGAAAATAAAACTTCGGGTGTTCGAGGGTTCGTGAGCGATCTTCATGAATGTAATTTATTCCAGCAAAATATATTTCTCCGTGTGATATTCCTTTTTGAACTTTTCTCAGTCAGGGAAGGTTGACAACTGTTAGGCGGTGTCACTATCGCCACGTAATTCGTGCTTCGTGACGTTTGCGATTAAATGACTTCTGGCGCGGTAAACATATCCTCGAGTTATTCGCAATAAATCATTTACTTACATTAATTCTCGCTGAAATAGTGGTTATCCGATGGAATCAAAAACGCAATTTTCCAAGGCTTTGTGAAATACAGTATTTATCCGTAAGTAGAGGTTGCTACGGAAGTACAGTCTTAGCTTACGCAGAAAGCGTGAATGCGTATTATAATATCGTATATCTCGGGTTTTATCGAAGAATTACGTATACAGGGCAATCGTTTGAATGAAAGCATTTTTCATAACCCGTTTCCATTTTATTACCTGAGTGAAGTTTGAATAACGTCATTTTTGCGATTTAATGTGGAAATGATTCACTGGCGCAAGTTACATCACAGTAGTATTATAGAAGTAAATGTTTAAGGAGTCGACAGCCAAGGTCATTTTGCACCGTTCACAGATTTGAATTATGACCTCTCATTGTTGTGCATAAAATAAACCTTTATTAAAATACTTTAAGATAGTGTGGCTTAAGTTGATTAACGTATAGAATAGACAAAAATTATTATTGAAATATTTAATTAAATAAATATTTAGAAGGGTGCTTTTTAGTTCTGAAATGTAAGGGAAATCCTAAATACCTGTTTCAGTTACGTAGTTACAGTTTAAAAAGTCCAATTTTTCTGAGAAAGAACAGTACTCGAGAAATCAAATCGTGATCATCTCCGAGTATAGTCGCCATGTCCCCTCTAATTCTCAACAAGCTCTGAATCATTTTGTAATTGTCACACTCCAACAGCAGTTGTCGAACGCTCACAAATATCTTTCAATAAAGCGATATTAAAACATGGATGGGTCACGTAATTCGAGCTATTATCAGTCTTGTTGAAAAAGAAGTAATGTTAACAAAGAGAGGATATTATTTTATGCCATTTTTGACAAGTGAAATCTAGAGAATATATGTTCTCCGCTAAGGTGTTTACTGACCTGTTTCTTATAGCTCCTTTCTCTGTTTCGTTTTCTATACAAATTGTTCGTATACTAACGAGTAGCCAAAACTAAAGTGATTTGAAGAACTGGTTTTGTTTTGTCTTCTTAATAAAATGTGCCCTTCTTGTCTGCGTGCAGGGTGAATTCAGACTTCTTCCGCTGCGATTTAATAAAAGTTCGTTGAAAACCGATGGTTTAGCTGTAATATTTTATCAGAGAGACCCAAAATCGTGTCTTTGTATCCTTTCTATGAATGTTAATATGTATCCATAACAATTGACTTCGTTATGCTCCGTTTTTAAGTGGGAAATCGCACAGACGATTTTCAAATGTAAATTCGAGCCAAATAGTTGATATATTTTTGTCATCAGAACGGGAGTGCCAAGTGCTTCCTTAGAATTTTGGCTTAGATTTCCGACTTAGAAATTATAGGTCGAATAAATTTCCCCGTGAAAATGCAGATGCCATTTGTGTCGTTCTTTCGTGGAGGGCATCTCCAAAAGATACGAGTCAACACAATAGTGAGTACTTGAGGTTTTTGTTCGTACTCTTCCTAACCTAAGCTTCATGTTTATGAGTAATGATCACGTATTTTATATTAGTATCTTTCTTAGTTCATAATGAAAGTACATGATTTACATGTTCCGTTATATTTTGTTAACTTCCCTATCCAATCCCATCAATTTTGAACGACCTGTGGGACTCCCGAGTAGCCAAGTGGTCAACGCGTTCGACTTCGATGAAAGCGGTCCTGGGTTCGATTCCCGGTGGGGACCTTTGTGCTATATAACCTCAGCTGTCGGAGCACTTTTAACAATACTGCTACTACCCGGGTCCTGTTACCATATCTTTATGAGTGAAATACTATTTATCTTTTGTCTTTCGGTACGAAAAAGAGAAAAATGTATCTTTTACGAGTAATGTATCTTACTCGTATATACATTTTTGTGTGTGCTATGACGATATAAAAGTTACTGAGGCATGAGTTACGCTGGATAGTAGCATTAATGTTACGAAAAGTGTTACTTGTGGAGTCATTGTGCTTCACTAACGTGGGCTTTTACTGCTTGAAGCATTCTGGCTCGGTGAAGAAAGCAATAACGAAATACCTCACTCCTTACCTTGCCTAGTAAGCCTCATTTCCCTTGCCTAGCTCTTCGTAGCTGATGATAGAGGGGATGAGGTCCCAATCGGTCTTCAGTCTGAATACTTTACAGATTACTATCCGAACGGCTCGAGTTTATTAGGCAAATGCAATCGAATACCTCTAATATGCAAAGAAAATGTTTGTAAGATAATTAACTGATGAAGAAACCGTAAAAATTTGATGAGTTAACACTTTCGAGTGGATACTGTCCCCTTTTGGTCATTAAAATCACCCAAGTCCCTTATTTCTATTCTGTATTTACCGTGCTAGTCTGGCATCCACGTTTTACTTTAATCATTCGATGTTTCCTTTTCGACGTGAAAATGTCGATGTTCCAGCTTGTGTTGCCTCTTTGGCTGTTCCTTGCCGCATTAGGGAGTAGTTGCCGTTCTGTTGTCCAATAAGAACACTGCAGATATTTTATTAGTTTTATTTACCCTATCGTTAAAAATTTTCAGCCATGTATTAATTTTACGGGCTGTGATTGGATGGTGGTGCCTGAAAGCGAAATGAAGTCTGTGGTAGGGACGGAATCCACGATCAAAGTAAAAATGTGCGCATACTCGTAACTCACGCTCAGCTTTTGTGAGACAAGTTTTACGATTGTATGAAATAAACGTTCGCGGAATTGCTCATGCGAGAATTTCAATGCTCAAATAACCACGCCTCGACGAATTAAACCCGAGAATATTGTTAAACCATCAGAGGGAGTCGTGTCATTTTTTGCGTGAATTAAGTTGCCGGGCTTAACATATGCCGAGGATGTTTATCACGGATGGACATGGAGCTTGGCTCCATGTCCGTACATAAACATCCTTGAGTCGGTCGTGTGCGTCCGTTCATATTTATCGCTCGCTAATAATTGCTCCAGCCTTTTACTCGGTAGGAAGATTAAGAATGAAATATGAGGATCGCAAAGGAAGAAAATTACCCAGCGGTTTTTTGCTAACCCGCTCGCGGGACCTGTGTCATCGTGTTTCAGGTCGTCAAACTGATGAATAAATTCCAAATATATAACCTCAACGTCGGAGAGATGAAAGACCACCGCGGGCCGAAACATCTCCCGAAAGAGTAATCGCGCGACTCTTTTGGCAACGTATCCTTCAAACGGTGAGCATATGAAAGTGGGTAATGCTTGTCATTCATCCCAGCTCCCTTAATTTATTCGGCAGGGTTCATTGCTGAATTAAATTCGATCAGGGAACCTCATAAAATCCTTTCCTGGTAAAACAGGAGGTGTTTTGAATCATTAAATCCGGTTGATTTTGCGAGAATACAAACCAGGCTGGTGCGACTGCGGGACTTCCACTCACTTTCTTTTCCTTTACGACTGAAATTTAAATGCGACGTCGCATCTTATGGCTCCTGTATTATGTAAGGGATGACAAGTATCGAAAGCTGATGTTTGGGAAATTAGTTCAATTGTGTATTTAAAAACTACTGCACAACTGTACATAACTTCCCAGACGAGGCGAACATTGCAAATTAATTATGGATGTAAAAGCTAAAACGGTAATAAACATAGAAACATTGCAGGCACTTGCAAGAAAGTATTCGATGAATGAGTAGAATCAATTTTTATCTCGAAAATCGCGGGACTACCCAAGTTTTATAGCCTATAAAAGAGTTTATTCAGCCGTAATCTACCCCATCACATGCGCAGAAGTTGGATATACTCTTACCCTTATATAGAGAAACTCGTATCAAATTTCACTATTTTCATTGCACTCATAACATTTTAAATTTCTATGGTAATTAGGAAGCATTTAAAATTTAGGAAGATTAAAACTTTATTCTTTAATCGAGATGTTAGATAACTGACGTTGTTGTAACGTGAGCTATTAAATGCTTCCGATCGTTTCTATAGTGCCCAGTGAGTATTTACAAGCATATATTGAAATCAAGTTCCACTTCTATGATCGGCGAATCAAAATAATTCCAGAATTTTTTCATAATTCTGCTGGAGAGTATGAAGAACACTATAGGATCGCTAGTTAATTATTCTGTTTGCGGAGGTTCATGACAATTGTTTTAATAGATTAATTAATGATTGTAATGGTTAAAACTGACATCGGTGTATCATTTTGATGTAGAATGCAGATATTTAGTATTTGCACCATATCAGAAGCTCTTCCGTGAAAGATTTTTATCCCAGTAGTTTGCTTGTTGTAAAAATACTTAAGATTCCTAAGCTTTACGGGGATGGTAAAATGTTGGTTGTATTACCAAATTATGGTTGTTTTCGTTGGAAATACCTGCTATTCTTCGATAGTTTTCATAGACTTATTGTAAATTTCTGCGCACGTATGAAATTATTCATGTATCCTTTTTTCAGAAATACTATTAGATATGTATCTCGTTACTTTTTGATAAAATTACCGACATATGATTAGTTTGATTGGGTGCATCTTTATTAAATTTTAAGACGGGTATAGTAAAAATTTCGATCTTGTTAGACAGCTGCAAGCAGTTCCGTTGACGTCACATAGTATTGTGCACTCATATACAAAATTTGCCGATAATTTTATTCTTTTTTATTAGTATAGTAATTCTCTATGATAAATTTTACTTTTTTAATATTCCATCATTTTTCCATATCCTATCAACTTAAAGCCAACCGCTAAGGCGCGAAATTCATTTCTCGTTCCAAAATAATGCAGGGAGTATTAAAATGTTTGTAGGAAAAATGAAAAACAGGAACCAGTTTTTCTCAGAGAACTAAATCCTATTTAATGTAAAAAATACTCCAAAACGCACCAGCCAAAATCAAAAAAAGTGTCGACTCATAAGCGTCATCTTCAAGTGACGCTTGAAACTAGTTGTGCCTTTTTTTTGATTTGTGTGGTATTTTGCATTGTTTTCTATGTTAAATAGAATCTAGTTTCCTGAGAAAAGTGGTTCCTGTTTTATGTTTTCCTACCGTCATGGAATACCTGAAAGTGACTCGTCATTCAGTTGAATTTATTAGAATGTTTGTTTTCAATGAAATCGCGCACCGAATCTCGCGCATTGCATTTAGAATTCATCTCATTATTTTTGTCATAACTCGGGAAATTTCGAAGCGGACGTTAAGTTTTGAGTCAATTCGCGGGCTAATAAGTTTCCCAAAGTTAATTCCGCCGCCAGCGATTGCCGTATCAATTAACTTTGTCTCACTAATTCGCTTTTGAGTGTGGTGGGTTTTATTTTTTAGCGCTCCGCCAAGTTCTGTTGGTTTATTTCGCCGCTTCTCGCTGCCGTTTTCTTCCTCTGCTAATAACCGGTCGAATCGAGAATTCTGAAACCCTTCGAAGCACGTGTAACGCCGCTTTCTTAGTTTTAACTACATCGGTGTAGAAAACTCCCTTTAGCTACGTGTGTTCTACACGTCCGGCTAGAGTGTGCGACGGGAAAGTGTAAGGAAACCGCAACTTGTTCGCCCCTGAACTTGGTACAAGTTCCATTTGTCCCTCATCGACAAATTCAGTCACGAAATTCATTTAAGTAGGAGCCGTACGTATTAGTCCGCACTCCTATGTTTTCCTGTTCACGACAAGACGCTCGTCAAACATGAAGCCTGAAACTAGATCCTCCCGATGCGAAACACCGAGATTTTTTCGACCTAAGAGTATAATCGCTCCCGTGACGACGTGCTAGATGCCGGGTTTTTTCCTCCCGCGTCAATTAAATTACGCGTTGTGAAGGAAAAATGATGGTGTTCGAGCGAAATAATTATTGTGTCAAAGTCTGTTTTTTTTCCTCGAACCGCAAATGGCGTTTCCAGTTCGTCTAGCGACTGAGAAACTTCATTTTCTCCGAGCTGACCCGAAGTTCCTCTGGAGATGTTAGTTTTTCCTGTGGTCCATCATGGGAAGAATTTCTGTGGATTTTCTGATGGGTGTATTTTCCTATGGGAAATATCGTGGAACATATCACAAATATTTTTCGGAAAATCATCGGGGACAGCAAAGTAGGAAGGCAGAACCACCGTTCCGCAGGATTATGTTTCAGGTCGCCTCGATGGTTTAGGTCTAGCCTCTGTGATTGTGGTCTAGTTGTTGGACCATAAGAGTTTTTTGCTCTGAGTGGATGGACACTGTTTCGGCTAGGTCAAACCTTTGTGGACAAACAGTGGTGATGCACTCCATAATATAATCATAGTTCAACTCAATTTATCATTGAAAATATATTCCTCTTGACGGTGGTTATTTCAAAAGTTAATTTGAAAAAATATTCAGTGCTTATTCAAGAAATAGAACGCTGAATTTTGATGTGAATGATAGCCAGTTGGATTTTCCGTTTCCACGATTAGATATAATATCAAGATTCTGTCTTCAGTTCAAAGGCTGGTTTGAACCTAATCCCCTCCTATAAACTACAAAAACCTTTGGATAGGGGGATGAGGCGACTAGGCAAAATGAGGAGTGAGGTAGTAAAGGTGCCCTTGCTTAACTAACTGAGCCAGCATGCTATAAGCGGAATTAGTCCTCTTGAGTGAAGTACAATGACTCTATCAACAACAACTTTCTTAATATTCGTAGCATAAAGAGAGACCTGGACCAGTGCCATTATTTAGCATCACTCATACCTCAGTAGCTTTCACATCATCATAACCATGAAATTAAATTAAAAATACATTTTGTCGATCCTGTACCAAAAGACAAATGAAAGATATTCCATTAATCAAGGTAGGTTAGCAGAACAAATATAAATATTAATCAAAAATAAAATATCCTTTAAGGGAAGATGAATGTCTCAACCATCGAACTCATTACCAGTTATATTTGTTTGCTGTATCCTCCCTATTCTCTTTATATATTCCAAAGAATAATATCAGTATTTCAACGTTGTTTAGGTTAATATTCATTTTACTGTCCACCTTTTATTCTTGAAACCTTCACAGCCTTATCTGTTTGTTTAGCAGATTTTCGTAAATTTGTCACTTCTCGTTGCGCAATCTACCTCTACTTCCCTTAGTCCACATTGATCCTTCTGTTTTCAAGTCTTAAGTTACCTGGTACGAGTACTCATGGTAACTGACAAGCAAGAAGTGGATTTTTTAATTCTGGTAAATGATGTTCAAATATGTAATTCTTTCGTGTATATTTAGCTGGTTATCTCTCATTTTTTGGCTGTTTATTTATCAGCATACTCCCATGTAGCATTTATTATCATACTAAGTCCTCGAAGTTTATTTGACACCGTATTTTCCCGGCTGTCTTAAAAATTTGGCGTCTTTATTATATCTTTAAACTAAAGGGGTGAATACCTGATATCAATAGTTGTGTGTTCCAGTCGCTAAAATCTAGAAGAAATGAAGTCTAACAATTCTATCTTTCATTCCATGAAATGATACATGCTAGGGAATTCCAGCAGTACTATGTAGTACAGTACAGCAGTACTACCTTTGCATCAGGTCTTTCTAACTGACAAGATACTCAATTTACTAACTTTTGTTGGTGAGTAAAATGTTAAATTAGTTAGAATCGTTGCTCATTGAATAGTAGTGAGTTGAGGGAAAGTCTTCCACGATTGCATGAAGACATCGGAAGAGACGACGAAAAAAGTCGATCGACCCCGAAAGAACTGAAAGACAATCCCTTCATTCCAATGTGTTTAGAGAAAAGACGTCGGCTCGTCCAGCTGAATTTACGCTCTGGACGAGCAGCATATTTCGAATCGCACGTCCTCCAAGAATTCGTTGAAAAATCAGTCATGACGAATCACATTTACTGGCGATGTTTTATCGAGTACCTTCGGTGAAACCTTTTTGAATCTATAACTCTGAATAGGTGATGAATCACATTTTATGAAGAAATAATAGTTTCCTACTAATGCAATGCATAAATGGAGGATTTATAGTGAAATCAAGAAGAATTGAGAAGGAAAATCTCAACCCCGCTCTACTCGTACAACTTGACTATGTTGTAATGTATTTGGAGGGATCCCAAAACGAGGGAATTTCATGCCTGGTTCAAGAATTCGGAGTATCCATTCCTCCTCCTTTTATGACCGATATCTTTAAAAGATTCCTGCTATTATATCTTGATGCGATGTTTTTCATTTTTATTTTGGTTCAGAATATATAGTATCTTTCGTTTACTTCAGTCTCAGTCTTGGTCATGGCAGTAGTGATATGGAAACTAACGAGGTTCATAACTTTGAATAATAACATTCCATACAATCAATATGATCTGACCGTACTTGGTGGACCTTCATTTTATTAAATGAGACAGCGAACTCCTTATTTTCCACACAATTTTTATTTACGACCGGTTTCGGCGTACAGCCATCATCCGCTGAGTACCTGATGTATGCCGAAACCGGTCGTAAATAAAAATTGTGTGGAAAATACGAAGTTCACTGTCTCATTTATTAACATTCCATATGTCTCTCCTTATTGAATGCAATGAAAAGTTTTGTTTATTGGACCATTGTACACCAACTTCGCGGAGATTTTCTATTCATAGCATTCTGGTTCAGTGAAGAACGTAATGGCAAACTACCTCACTCCTCACCTTGCCTTTAGACTCATCCCCTCTCCAAAGCTTATTGTAGTTAATCATAGAGTTGTTGAGAATCCAGCCAGCTTTCAAGCTGATGACTGAACGTTTTTTAACTACACATCCGAAATTCCTGTATACGTTCTCTCTACCTCATTTATGGCAATGCAACAGAACAACTTTCAAAACAACATATCAACAAAATATTGATGTCCTAAACGGTTCTTGTTTCGCTTGAATTGTTGGACATGTGGTCACCCAAGAATCTTTCAGTTCTTTTCCTCTGCCTCGTCTGCGTCTCTCATTCTGATCTCTTTCACACTTTCCCGTTCGATTTACCCTCGTCAGAATCATGAGATACACGCACAACCGCCTTTATTTTCTTGGACATCCCATCGACGGTAGACGTCAAGGAACTCCGCCGACTCTCACTGATGATTAATTTGTCTTCCTTTGCCTCAGGAGTCTCTTCGGTCGTTGATTAGTCGTATAAACGGCGCTAATCTCCGATTACCTTTTCCAGATAAAAATCTTTGACGTCCCAATTATTCGCTCCAGAATTTCGTGACGTTGTGAGTTAGCTCGAACCTTTATCTTCGTCGGGTTGATCTCACTTTTTCAGCACAATCCGGGCTGCTTATTATTCATTTGCTTCATTTGATGACCGTTGGATTTGTTAGGATGAGGTACATACATTTAAGTGGAACACAGAAAACTATTTACTGTTATAGTATTTGTACTTTTGTTGGAAGAGTAACTTAAGGCTCATTTCAAACATCAAACCCACAAAAGGAAGAAGAAAATTGTATTTTATATTTGCCGTTGGGAAAAAAATAATTTAAGATATTTGTGATGACTTCATAGATTATCTCGAGAAACGTTAAATATTAAAATTAGAAACGTCAATTTGAAGTTAAAGCGCCAAAGTCACGATTTACTTTTACTCGGAGTTTAATTTTCTTGTAAGCGTACGCAATCGAAAATTTTAATGCATTTCATTATCTTACTGTACTCTTAACTATCTTCACAGTAGCAATTGTAGTCGAAAGAAAGCTTTATCTACAGAAAAATTGCCGGAAGATGATGCTCAGGAAGCATCATGAATTACGTTTTTACGCAAAATCAATCCCGCGATATATGAATAAAATGCGAAAAACCTAGGAATGAAACTAATAAGTAGTGAGAGATTTATGCTGAATTTTCAGCCAATGGAAATTCATTATTATTTTAAAGCGCCTAGTCCATGGAGATCCAATCGCCCGTCTTGTTTTCCTACTGTTCCGCTACTTCTTTTAAATTCTGCCTGCTCCACCGGTAGGAAATGATATTGCAATCATTCCATACATCGTTAATTCACTCATCTAACCAACGAATATCTCGCTATATCTACCCAGCCACATTGTTTGCCCCCCTTTGGTTTCAATGTTCATATTTCCGTTTGCTTTTTCAATTCAGCCTTTTGTATTTGTCCCTCTTTTCTTTAACCACATATTTTGACGGAGTCGTGACATATGTTAATCCTTCTCCTCTTTCTGCAGGCCCGAAAAAAGAGTCCGGGAGTGCTGCAGTAGGTGGCTACGCCGGAGGAGGGGGAGGTGGAGGAGGGGGCGGAGGAGGTGGCCCCCAGCCCCTGGGTTTGGTGGGAGGGGGTGCCGTGGTCGGAGGGGGTGGTGGTGCACCCCTTGTGGGTGAGAAGCCATCCAAGGAGGAGGAAGAGGCGCTTTGGAGCAACGTGGAGGCACAGGCAGCCTTCCTCGGACCTAACCTTTGGGACCGGACTCTCCCTTACGACGCGGACCTTAAGGTACGCGTGAGAAAAGTCTCGGACTGAAAAAAGAGGAAAAATATCCCTTTTCCCCCGACTTCTCTCTCTGTGTGATCCTTTTCCTCCTTCCCTTGTGAGGGGACCAACAACCGTTGGGATGACTTACAAGTTCGTTTTCCCATTGTGTAGCGGAGATATTAGCCTCAAAGTATTCGACGAGTTTTTTCTCATGCTAGAGGTATGGAGAGACCAAAGGATAGGGACGCTTTAAAAAGATCGAGGAAACAAATGTAATTAGTGTTTAAAGTGAAATATTTTCTGTCCTCGACATAACGCGGGGTGGAAATAATTCAGCGCATTTGAAGTGGTATCATATTTCCCGAAACATGTTTATGGAAAAAATGTTTTGTCCTAATGCCTATGCTGGAAGCCTTCTTCCAGTTCTTAATTCTGGCTTCTTAATGTCCCTTCTGGTTTCTCTTACATTCTGTTCCAGCTTGTTTCAGCTACTTGATCGATTTAGCCATTCATTTCGGAAGCATTCCATTTCTGGGAACTTCATTTGTGTAAACTTCTCCATAGTATTGGTGGACGTTGACCATCACTATCATACAAAGTGATTAATCGCCGGAATGAATACAATGTAACGTTGCTAATCACAGAAAAAAACCTAAATAAAAACATGTTGATAATCGTAGTTAATAGTTAATTCATCCCTTGTGTTAGCAACTTCATTTAACATGTCTTGCTAAATGTTTGTGTGTTTCTCTCACTTAATATACCTATATTGTTTGCAATAAAACGATTAATAAATATGGTTGTGTATTAATCATATTTTTGCGGCTTATATGGCTGCTTCATCGTCATTTTGTATTCTTTGGTTCATCTTGGATAGTTTATTTTATTTTGGTAATAATGACATTAGGTTATTAGCTTCCTTTGCTAACTGGAGGATGTATATTGGTGTATAACACATTTTCCTTCCAATGAATTTGAAACTATTTTAAGTTTATCAGGTGTATTCAGTTGTATCCGAATGAAACTTCTGAATCGCAAAGATCGCCAGAGCTACCCTAGACTTATGTCTATGACTTATGTTAGTCGTAGAAATTTATTTCCCCATAAAATATTTAGTTTAACAAGAATCTTCATTGTCTTGAATATCTTAAAATACGGCAACAATAAGTTCGTCTTATTGCAAATTATCCTAAGCCATCGAGGAGTAAGTTAAAGACTCCCCTCAATTTTCTTCTCAGTCCCTGAGATCTTTTGTGATTCGATGATGTACCTCTTTCCTTTTCTGAAACTGATTTTTTTCCTATTCAAATACATATAGATTGTAAACATTCAATCCGTCCTACAACATGCTATTATTTGCAAGTGGATATTTGTGCAGCTCATATATTCATATACGGTCCCTTGTATGAATTGCTGTAGTTTCTTCAACCTTATTTCATGCCAACGAGATGTTTCTACCCCGTTAACTTTCCCTGTTTTCTTAGTGGGGATGTGTTTTAAACAGAAGGTGATGTATCATCTTTTTTGATCGACTTAACTTACGAATTTTTATAAATGTTCTAATTAAACGACTCCATGACCAAATTCAGAACTTAACTACGTTTGGCTCCAAGTAATATTTTTTATTGTTTCCAAAATGCAAACAGGATTGTCATTTGCAATTTTTTACCTTTTATGTTATGTCTTTTATTGAATTCGTCAAATGTTTTCATTATTTCTGTTTTTCGGTTATATCCCTGGAAGGGTCTACATATAATATTTCTATTTCAATGATAATTATTTCAATCTTTTGGTCGAATCTTATCTACATGTTCAGTCATATTTGTGTTTTTGTGGCTTTATTTTGTAATAATCCTGTTTTATATCCTCAATTTTGGACATGGGTGATTTTATTGAAATGAAATGATACGTTTTTCAATGTTAGTTTGAAAGTGAAATCTTCCTATATTTATTCTTGAAGACCGTAATGATGCTAACTTTTATGGTCGATGGACTGATTCATACATATATCTATATTTGTACGTATCTGATTAATCATTTGTTGAAACATCTTTGAATGTATATCAGCTTGAGTTGTGAGATTTCGTGCAAGAAATTAAATTTTAAATACTCTTATAATAAACCCAATTGGTGCATTTAGGAACATCATGCCTTTCTTTCATCCGCAGCACGCAACAGCGGTTTTGATCATTCAATTCAAGAATTTTACTTCGAGATACGATTCTTTGATATTTTTATCCTGACCCGCAAAATCCTGACTGTTATTTATTGAAGCGTCACGGATTCATCATAATCATTAATGTCCTGTGTCGATTAACCTGATTACAAATAGCCTAGGGGCCACGATAGATAGCGGAGTGTAAATTTTAACTTTTTTGAGTAGTTTTCGGAGTAAATTTCATTTCAAATTCTTTTAATGTGAATCAAATGTCTTGTTTTGAAGGATTTTTTTAAGCCCGAATATCGAAATTTGAATGTTGCGGAAAGCTGCGCTAGTTGGAAAATGCCATTAACAAACTTTGCATCCTTTTTCAGCCAAATATCATGGCAAATGGCGTCCCCGAAATAAATCCCTCGCTGCTGCATCGGAAAAATCCCGCCGGTTGCCATGGATTCGCGGTGCGTGAATTAAAACTGTTTTTATAATGTATGGTAATTCAACGTATCAGTCGTGCATAAGCTCCTTGTCACCCCTCTCCTTTCTAAGAACTCTCTTACAGCATCATGCATCAACGTAGAAGAATTTATTCCTCACAGTATACATATTTCATGGTAATAAATATTCCTTATTTTACAGTCTCTCCACGTTTCATTGAATCCCGAACCTGACGTCATTCCTACGACTAGCTTCAAATTAGTTGTATAAGTGTGATTTGACTATAAAATACTAAAATAATTCATGTCATTTTATATTTTTATGGTAATATGAATTCAGTTGAAATGTGTTCGGTATATTCGACGATGGTTAGCTATAGAAAAAAGTAAACAATCTAGAAACAAAACTTCTATTGGCGAACGCCATCCGCGACTCGGCCATTCGCCGCAGAAATCCACCGCCCCTGAGGGTCTCATTAAAGCTCCGCGAATCGTTCACCGAGAAATGGTTGTACAAATATGTATGATTAATTGTTTTGAAGCAGTCAGTCCAACTTAATAACGTGCATTTTGGATTCTGTAAGTCACTTGAATTCGTTTTCAGTCATTGTCGTTAGCTTCATGGTAAAATTCTTATGTCTAGCGACAAAATCTATGGTAGAATTGGATGTTTAAATGCAAATAATCATTTGATATTGCTGATTTTACAAATGCCTCGTAAAAATCAGGATTACGCCTCTAATGACCAAGTTAAAAATTAAAACTCCTTTGGTGTAGTTTTTAACTGTACTATTTTTATTTGAATATTCAATAGAGTGTTTTGTTGAAAGTTTCAACTTCTAATCAAGCAATTCCTCAATGAACCATGTGAACACATTATTCGCCGTTAAAATTATTGCTTCGTTTTCCCTTCATACTTGGAACACAAGCGTCAAGTGTATTTTGAATCATCGTTTGAATTTCCTAAATAATTTATACCACAGCTTTATAAAACCTTTGAACTTGTTCGAATGACATTTAGGTTTATTTGATCGTTGTATGTACCATATCGGGATTCCCAACCGTATGTTCATGCACACCCATCAGATGAGTTGTTTCGTTAACGAAAGCTATCATTTCTTTTGCTCTAGATATACAGTATTTCTCTAAGATCTCTTAATCTTTTACAACGAAGTCCTTGGTAGAGTGGATTCATTTCTGTTTCATTTGCTGCGGTTATGTATGTTGTACCTTAAAATATACCCTTGAAAATTCCAAAAGAGGCACGTAAGTCAAAGGTGAGAGAATTACGATGACCAAGTAAGGGCTGGAAACCAAAGCTTTGCTTATGAATTCCTTCAACATCTTCTCTACTCATATGACAGCACTTAAGTGTTCTCCGGTTCTTTTCTTTCTCGTCTCTCATGTAACCATTGGATCACTTCGTTACCGGGGTAGGAGTATGTGGATCTGGACGAATTCCTGTCCGAGAACGGAATTCCCGTGGAAGGCGAAGTGGGACCCGGAGGGGAACCGCACGCCGTACCGAGAGCGACAGCGTCTTCCACACCTCCCCACCAGCATCAGCAGCAGCACCAACAGACTTCGGATGCCACGGATCCAGGGGAAGATTCGTTACACAGGAGGCCACCCTCCCGCTCGCCGCGTCCCGAATCCTACGACGGCGGCGATGAAAGGCACTACCCTCATCCTCAGGTAAGCAGCGACATTAATGCTACTCAGGGTGTCCGCTAAGCTGGAAAATCTGTAAAATTCAGGGAATTTTGTTCTTCTGGAAAACTTCGGTAATATGGCTTTCGTTTTGAGCTGCGTATTGGTTCAGTAAAAATTCCCAGAGAGGAAGAAACGTCACGATGACAGTGTTGTTGTGGGATCATACAAATTCTCAGTTACCAGGGGGACCTAATTTCTGTTTCATTTTGTTGAGGAAATATATTGTTTTTTTTCTAACCTCTAATTTCAAAAAATTATTTTCCTGTTCTTGTGATGTATTTTAAAGCTTTCTGGTGGTCAATGAGAAAAGTAAGTGTTCATGCAACGGAAATGGTGAACAATATTAGTGTTAAGTGAAATCTAACATTATTTGATCTCAAAACTTTGCGCCCCGAGCAACCTTCCTGCTTTTCCGTGTCTAGGGCTGGCTCTGATACCTAAACAATATCGTAATTAACCCATGAACAGTTCTTCACCATTTTTGGTACCTTAAGTAGCTAATAATCACCACATGTCTAATATTTGGACAAAATTATTCTTATTTGCGGATGTTGAACACCCTGGAAAACTGAAAATATTTCCCTGAAAACTCAGGGAATTTCTTAATGGCTGTTGTGGACACCCTGCTACTTCAAAGCTACTTTCAATTTCTGAGATTTTATGTATAAATTTATCTTGTAGGAATTGGTCATTTCTAAAAAAAGAAAAGCGTTGAATGATTTGAAAATGGACTCAGATTGAAAGCACAATTTCATGATTGGCATGGAAATGGTAGATAATATGATATTTCTAATTTATAAGCATCGCTTAAAATCATTAGCATAATTTTCTATAAATACAGACTTCAATGTCAATTTCAGTTTATTCTGTTTTTTTCCCCGAGGATGTACTAAATAAAGAACAATTCATAGAATCAGGAATGTTGTGCTTAATTAGACATGTTAATAAAGAATATAGTTGTTTTCCATGAACTGGAGTGTGGAATATAAAACTGGGTGGTTTCAATGGCAGGATGAAGTGGTGAAAGCAGAGCATCAGAGGGGAAGACTATTACGCTGTTCTCCGCAGCCTCCTTTAACGTCAGTGTCTTCAGCTGCCTCAGATGCTGACACAGCGGCTTTACTCTCTGGCTGTGTAGCAGGACCTCCTTCACCTGCAGGCTCAGGTATGCAAACTCTTCTTGAACTATTATAGTTTGGGTTGCCAAATTCTGATCATAAGAAACTGGACTTATCAAATTCTGAAGTGGGTAAAATTGGGACAACACTGGGACATTGTCTAAAAATAGTCTGAGTCAATTTCATGTTTTATAATACACTCTGAGTGCAGCATCACAATTTTATGAAAACAGGTTCAAACGACCTTTATCAGAAATATCTTCAAAATTATGTTATATTCTTTCACTGAATATTTCTATTAAACCAGGGCAACAGAAATATTGATTAGGGGCTTGTGTTAAAACCAGGACAGTCACTCTTAAAATGGGACACATGGTATATAAAAGTGAATCTTTCCTCAGAATATATACTCTGAAAGTAGTCAATAAATTTCTCCTGTAATTCTTTTTCTAACATGTGTTCTCTTGCAGGTGCAAGATCAGTATAATTTATATATTTTGTGTGTCATATATTTCACCATGTTTGTTTAACTTTAATGATAATATATAATTTTGCCTATTAAATTTTGTTAACTTTGATCTTGAAGTTAAATTTCATGTTCAAGGGAAAAATGATTATAAAATAAAGTATTAATTATAAAATTAAAATTATGTAGCAGTTGTAAAATGTAACATTCTTTATGAGAACTTCACCAACATTTGCCCTTCTTCAGTTGCTGTAGAATCTCATAATTCCATAATTTGATTTATAAGACAACTTTTAATGATCATTTATAAAAAGTTATCCAGTATTAGCAGAGATAGAATTTAATCACATACCATTCAATCATTGTATGTACTGATTTCTGGTGGGTGATATCGATGAATTGTGAAATTACATACATTTTACACTTCGAGCAAAATATCTGTATACTTCAGGTAGCTTTTCCATCAACATTTTGCCGCAAGTTTCCTAATTTGCCCTTAATGGAATCCAAATTTGACAAAGTAATTGAGATCTGAATACCCAGATCTCCAAGATTATGTAAAAGTCTGATTTGTTTGCTATGGAAGAAAGCATACTGTTTGGAATTATCGATTTACCTGATCAAGAGGAGTTTTTAAAACTGCTATATGTCTTCACATTTTTCTTTCTTACCACCTCAAATGTTTTACTGGAAATCCCATTAGTAATGAAAAGTTAGGATTCTCAAATTCAGTTGCATACTGAACCTAATTTTTACGAGATGACATCCTTGAATTTTTAACAGTGATGCTGTAGTTCTCACGAGAGGGTCATGAGTATTTTTAATATTTAGTCAGTTGTTTCATTAACTAAGAATTAGTATCAGCGTTCACAGTTGCACATCCAGAATTTGTTGTTGCTCCTTCCAATTCATGATGTCAAATAGTTTATTCTCATCTTAAGAAAGTATTGCCTCTAAAGATGTATTTTAAGCTGACAAATATTTGTTAATAAGACCCTTGAGAATTTGGTATGGGATGAAATATTTGTAGAAACTTGGGGGGGGAGCTTAAGTCCCCAGCCACCCTCTTGTGTGCACCCCTGAGCTTATACAACGAGTATATTCATCCTTTAAATTTGAAGGAGACAATTGCACTTTATACATTCTACTCAGGCAAATACTTGTACTTGGTTCCTTAGACTTGAAATTTACAAGCAGTTGAAGTAAGAGCTATCATAATTAGTTAAAGAATTTTTAGTCATGATTATGGATAATGATTCATGGAACGTGTGGCTAATAACATAAATTCTCTTAGATTTTTCTATGTCATCATCCACCACGACTGGGCATGATTTTGATCCAAGAACTCGGGCTTTCTCAGATGAAGAGTTGAAGCCTCAACCAATGATCAAGAAGTCCAAGAAACAGGTATTTTTATTCTTGCATCGTCAGATTTGTAATGAATGAATTGCATTACATTTCTAAAGTAAAAATGTATGATTATAGGAAAATTAATTAATTTTGTTTCATATACCAATTTTCATGGTTTTTATTTGCCCACCTGAGATGTGAACAGTTCTTGATTTATGACCAATAAATATCTTCAATGCATATGCATGTAATTGATGGCATTAAAAATTATAAATAATTAATAGTGATTAGATTTTTTGATTGCATATGTCCCTAAACGTCTTTTTTTGTAAAGAACCTATACCCTACTAATTTGAACCTAAGTTTATCAAAGGGAATATTTCCTTATAAGAACTAAAAGTAAAGAAAAAATTAATTAGGTAGGAAAAGCCTTGTTCAGGCAAATGCATACTAAAATGACGATGATCTGGAATCATTGTGGCCAGGGTTTCCTCCAAACAGAGTTCTTAGGAGGCTATGCATTACTTTTTTAAAGGCCACCTAACTAAATTATCAAGCGCATACTGTTTGAAAAAATGAATGTCTGACAATCAAAGATAACAACAGATGTATGTAATGAATAATGAGAGGAGAATATAAAAAGTGATTCCATAGTTTCAAAGGGCTAAAGTGGTCATAAATTCTTAATTTTAATAGTGAAGGTAAGATTTATCTGAAAATAGATCATTTTTAGTGAAATAATTCATACAAAATTCCAGGATTCCACGGCTAACCTTAGATGTTACGAAAATCAAGAACTCTTGCTTGAGTTTGCTATAATTTGCTTTCGTTCTTAGTCCCTTCATTTATATTTCTGTGCAACAGACTGCAAGATGTATAAGATATTTATTATTTTTTCTATATTTTAATTTCATTCCTGTATGTCTTCATAATCTTTCAGTGGCACTTGCTTGCTAAGGCAGAGAAAATCTTTTGGTTTTTATTCCTTGGTTTTTCTGGAATTCATAGTGCAAGCATGTTATGTGAGTTTTATTACTCAATCAATTTTGTCTACAGTTTGTTCCGGATGATTTAAAGGATGAAAAATACTGGGCACGCCGGAGGAAGAACAACATGGCTGCCAAACGTTCCAGAGATGCTCGGCGAGTGAAGGAGAATCAAATTGCTCTGCGTGCTGGGTTCCTTGAGAAAGAAGTGAGTATGACAAAGTTACTACATTATATCCTATATTGATCCGTTGCTATTGTCTATTTCTACTTGCATTTTTTGCATTTGCTTGATTCAATCTATCCGTCTGTTCATGGATAAATTCAATTGCCCATAAAATATGATTAATGAAATAATAATTCATTGTAATTTTATTAAATTTTCTAACTTGTTTTGGATTTAAGACAAGTCTGTTTGTGTGGCCATTTAAAAAATTAGAGAATGGAGTTATAAATTTTTTAAATTCACTTGAAGTTTAAATAACTAATGAATTTCTGAATACAAAAAAATAGAAACTTGAATAAATATACATGACAAGTGATTTTGTGATAGAAATATGAAGCATAAATTTTCAATCCAATTTTCAAATGCCAGTTTACTAAATTTAACTGATCTTTTTACCACTCGATGTCATTTCCATCTTTATCCATACAAGACCTATCTGTACTCAATTTCAAGAATATAACTTATATTCATTTTACTTACTCGAGAGGAATCCACTTAAGCTAAAATTTTGAACCTAAATTTAGTTCCAGTTTCAAAGTACTGGCATCAATTGTTTTTTAAACAGTTCTCTGCATTTGTTACTACTCAGTTACCTAATATATAACCAGGTATTTTCTGAGAGAATCATGATCACTTTCTTGCGTTATTAACAGTTTTGTTCTGACTAGATCTTAAATTTTTATATTTTTAAAGGCTTTAAGAATTTTTCAAGTCATCTTCCAATTAACACACAATCTATTGAATTTCAGAATGTTAACTTGCGGCAGGAATTGGAAAGGCTCAAGAAGGAAAACTCTGTGCTGCGGGATAGACTCACAAAATATACTGAAGTCTAAAGAATGGCCAAGAGTAGAATATTTAATTACCAAAGGCCACAAGTATGCCAATGAACATAGGGACTTGATCAAGGTGTTCAGGCGTAACTTGAAAAGAGGAAAGCCAGGTAGAGTTTTAGATAAAGGTTTCGCTGTTGTATGTGTTCCATGAATCATGCTGAGTGAACTCACCTATTCCCTATATATTGGCCTTTCAAAATGGCAGGTTCATTACCGCAAACCTTTTTATATAAAAGGAATCCTATCTGCAGGCTGTCATTAATGAATTAGATTTTTTGGGATGCAATTACTTAGGACATCATTTGAAATTATATAGGTTACCATAATTTTTATAAATATTTTTTTCGAGTTACTGAATGATTCTAGAAAATAATACATTGCTTGGAAGCCTTGTGTGCTAATGCACTTAAACAGAGTGTCTTTAAAATGGCTGTTTATGGAATAGGCAATTAATTTTTGACAGTTTTGCTCAAACGAGTGGATTATTATTCAGAGTCACCAGTTATGTGGGGCATTGAACATGCTAGAATATTTCGTCCATTGCCGTTTAATGTATAAAGATTTTCATCATTTGTAAATGAGCAGTTATTAGGACATTATAAGACATCATAGAAAGTGTTTAGGAAATAATTTTCTGTTAGCTTTTAATTAAAGGTGTGCATAACATGCTTTGATGCCTTGTTGTTTTGATGAAATGTTTCCACAGATTCAAGACAGTAACTAAAATGATGACATTGGATGTCATAAATATCTGTTATGTTATTGAACAAATGACCACATATGATCTTCTAAAAATGAATGTATGTAACCTTACATGCAGTAACAGGAGAACACAAAGCAAAGAAGGTGATTTCCACATTAACTGTTGGTTTATGAGCTGAAACACTTACAGCAATTGTTAATACAAATTAAATATTTGTTTACTCAAAAAAGTAGGTATGGGAGAAAATTTTATCCAAGTGACTGTTTCAATCAAAGATTGGTTTCTTTAATGCTAGTTTTTATTAAATGTTACATTTTTTATGGCAGTACAAAAATTATCAAATCCAAACCATAAGTATAGTTTTGTCAGAACCTTTATCATCTTTGATTACTAAATAGCAGTTAAATTTACCCTATTTTTGTAACATAGTAAATGTTGATTTGATTTTGTTATTTTTTATTTCATACTTAATCTGTTTTGTTTATCATAGTTTTCATAACTTCCTAATGAATCTTCTCAAATTACATGATCATCAATGGATACCATAATTGATTTTCTATGGTATTATTAAATTGANTGGGAAGAAATATATTAGTCATTCTTATTGTAGGTGAATACTACTATGTACTGAAATCTACCATAGCGAGTCTCTTGCAACAGGAGAATCAACTACGTGAGGAATGGATATTACTGGAGGGACAAATGGGAACTTCTAAAATATAAAAGGAGTCATTATATTAAATGAGAACTCAACTCCTCTGAGTAGAAACTTCATCTATATTTGCATAACATATTATATATTTTATACATATTTTTTAATTGAATGATGTTAATGTACAGACTGTTATCTAAATACCACAATATATTAATGTAAGTTGTTGTTAATCTCCTAAATAATGTTGATAAAATGCTGATTTGAATAAGAAATTTGGAACAGCGCATTAGAAATTAATGCAGTTTTATGTTGATTCATTTTGCATGCATTATATGTTAGTTACAAATTTTTCATCTTCCACTGGATGAATAGTTTTCTTTTCTATATTAGGAAGAAGTCAAAAATTACTCTACTAAAAATAAAGTTTGGTTGAGTAGCAATTAATCATTATTGCTTTAATTCAATTTTTTCTACTTTTTCGATTGATAATTTAGTTTTCCTTGAATTAGAAAGTAATGGAGGATTTCGGACATCTTCCAGATGGATTTTTCTATGAGGTAACAGCATGGATATGTATTTTGAATAAACCCTTTTTCTTTCCTCTAGTTTTATGTCCATTTTTCAAACCAAATTCTTGGTTAATTCATTCTGAACAATGTTCCTCCTTTCATATTTTAGTAAGACCACCCTTTTCAGCTTCCTTTTAGTCTCATTGTATTTGACTCTTTTCCATATGTCTTTTCAGACATTAAAGCTAATTAAAGCTTGCCATTTCCCAGCTTGTCATTTATCAAAAGTTTGTTTACCTTTTAAGGGAAGGCTGAAAATCAAAATGATATGGAATTTTGTTCTCTTTAGGGATTGAATTCTTGTTTTAGAGTTTTATGTACAGGTATGAGAGATTGCTGAATATGTAATTTTGTTTTCAAATCTCATCATAATATGGGAAGCATATATTTTTTCACTTTATGAAGCATTAGTGAAAATGAAATTACTTTTCAACCTCAGCAGCCTCTTCTGCTTGATATAGAAGTTAGTTTAACTGATATTTTTGAAAGAACCCCAAAACTGTTTCACTGAAAAGCATTTTCATCAATTGACCATTTATAGAATAGTCTGAACTTGAGCAAATGAAACATGTAGTCAAATATTCTTTAAAATCAATTAAGAGAGTGTAATTGTATTATCAGCCAACCTTTAAAATTGGGAAACTTGAATCTCAATGCAGCCTTTTAAGACCTTGAATTGTTAACTTCTTCATAAATTAATTACTATAAAGAGTTAGAAAAATCTATTTTTATCCTGGCACTTATGCTAGCAAGCAATCAAATTGTATAGTACCATATATATATTCATATGTTCAAAATGTTGTAAAAGACCTTTAAAGCAGTTAAAATTCAGTAATTTTATGTGTAAGGTAATCAATGGTAATCAAAGTTTTGATAAAAAATTTGTAAAATGTCAGTGTGCTTTCATTGCATGGAAAAAGTCATAAAATGTATCCAAAAAGCTCTTCATTAACCTACCTGAATAAATTATCAATTGATGCAGAGCATAAGGATATAAAACTATTGTAGTAAATTTATCATGAGTGGTATTCTTCTAATTTGCTGAAAATGGTTAACGATGGACTTTGTTCATAGGGTTTAATTTAGTGTATATCAGGGATTTGTGTTATTTTATAAGGGCTTAACTTTTGTAGATCAATAATCAAAGATTTTGCACTGCATGTCTTTGTCATGAAGGAATCTGGTAACAATTCTACCATTTTATTGTTTTTAAAATAAATGCTTCACCTGATGTATGAATTTTGTATAAAATGATAAACATAAAAAATGTGAGACTTGTAAAAATGAGTGAACAGTAAAGTATGGAACTGGAGTGTCAGATTGCACTCCCTAAAACACATGCCTTTACTGTATGTCTGTATTTTGCGACTTTACTCTTCCTTAACATTTAAGGAAGGTTATGATTGATGTTTACCCTAATTTTTAATATTCCTTTACCTTTTGTTGATTAATACCAATACCATGAGAGATTTTACTTTGAAAAATTATGTTTGATCTAAATAACATGTGATTAAAAATTGATATGCAAATGAGAAAGAATCATGTCTTAAATGTGTAATGCTTGAGTGTGAGGTACTTTAGCAAACTACATGTTTAATTATTATGCTATTTTGGTCAGAAATATTTCAAGGAAGGTAAAAATTTATTCTTTGTAAGATTTGTTGTAATGTTCTTTATTTTGGAAAATATCACTCTTGGCCTTCAATTACGTTTGTTTTATTATCTATAAAACAAAGTCACTCCTTTATTCAGGCTCTTATAGTTTTATAAAAACATTAAACTAAGGCAGAATGATATTACCAGTATTACACTTTAGCATAGTATTAAAATAGCTAGTGAAATTATATACAGTCAATTCCACTTAATTGGGCCACCATTTTATCGGGGCAGCCACTTATTTGGGCCAAATCTCGAGGAACGGAAACCAAACTATGAAGGTAATACATAATTTAACATAATTCCTCTTAATTGGGACAGTATGCCGCTTAATCGGGACAATAACAGACCCGAGCTTCTAGTCAGTCATCTATTGTCGCCTATCAAAGAAGTGCGATTAAGTAAGCACAAGTAAGTACATGAGATAGGAACATTGTAAGGGTGCATAGACACGAACTATTTAGATTGATACCCCTCAAGCCTCCAGAGGCATAAGGCAACCAGTTACCAACCTGATTCCATTGTGTTTTTCCCCTTTGAGTGGTGTTGCACGCTTCTGTTTTATAGCTTACCTATACCACTGTTTTGTCAATCTTATTTGAAACTTCAACCATTGCCAAGATGCCGAGAAATGATCTTACACTTGCAAGTAAAATTACTTTGCTGGATAAAATTGAAAGCCAGCCATTCAATACAAGCCATTGCAGATTAGCTGAGATAACTGTTGTACTGAAATCTTCCATAGCGCGTCTCTTGCAACAGGAGAATCAACTGTGTGAGGAATGGATATTACTGGAGGGACAAATGGGAACTTCTAAAAGAAAACGTGACAGGAAGGACCCAGAAGTAGAAGAAGCACTAAATCAGTGGTTTGCCATGGTTAGTGGGCGAGGCATAAATATCAGCGGTCCAGTGTTGAAAGAGAAATCGGGGAAGATCGCTAAAAAACTGGGACATAATGATTTTAAAGCAACTGATGGTTGGTTGTCACAATGGAAATCAAGATACAATATTAAATTTTTAAAAGTCCACGATGAAAAGGGAAGTGCAGATATCATCAGCGCTGAAGTATGGCAAAGTACTAAAATTCCTACTTTTTTAAAAAATTCTGTGCAGATAACATTTACAATGCTGATGAAACAGGCCTCTATTATCGTGTTACGTCAGATGGTTCCTTGTGCTATAAGAACATTGAACTGTCAGGATATAAAAGGGCAATGGACCGTATTACTGTGTTGTTCTGTGCAAATATGTCTGGTTCTGACAAACGAAAACAACTAATCGTAGGAAAAAGTGCTAAGCCCCGATGCTTTAAGGGGTTAAGAGTGGATGGTTTACCAGTGGAGTACCATGCTAATAAAAATGCATGGATGACTTCCGAAATTTTTTGGAATTGGCTGATGAGTTGAGACTTAAGGAAACTTGCATCTTAAGGAAAGAAAAATTTTGTTGCTTCCAGACAATTGTGTGGCCCACCCTCATTTAGATAATCTAAAAAATATAGAGTTGGAATTTCTTCCTCCTAATACCACATCGTTACTACAACCATTGGACATGGGAGTAATAAAAAATTTAAAAACATTGTACCGAATAAAATTGGTTAATTATATTCTTGAATCTATCAATGAAAACCTGTTCATGAGTACATCAACCACTATAGAGATAAGTGGAAAAGTTTCCCTTCTGCAAGGAATACTGTTTGTTGCTGACAGCTGGAGAGCTATAAAAACCAGCACTATACAAAACTGCTTTGCTGTTTGTGGCTTAAAACTTTTGGAGATTCCGGAAAGCTTGAGCATTCAGGAAAATGAGGACATATTAACAGTTCATGTAGTAAATAAAGAAGACTTTTCTAGGATAGATGACAATTTACCATGTTATGATGAAAATTAAGACTGTGAGGACTATTGTTGATGGAATTAAATTGAAAAACAGAAAAATTGAAGAATTAAGTGATGAATTGATGATCCACCTGTGCTTGTATCTAACCAAGAGGCAAAGCATTTATATTCGGGCTACAGCGTTATTTTATGCAAGAAGGAAATGAAGGGAGCCCTATATCCACATTGAAGATTTTGTAGAAATGCAAGCTTCAAAAACAAGAATCAGACTTCTCTTGACGGATTTTTGCAGAATAAGACTGTGAGTACCTAGCTATTTATTATTTCCATAATAATTTATAATTAGTCCCAAAGTAATTAAATAATTTTATTNACATCCTGGCATTGAGGAATGCATTTCAGGTAACACAGCTTCAATTATTTCAAGGTTGGACCTGGAACGATGTTTCTCAGCCACTAACAATGCTCGTACACTCACTTTCTTTAGACAGTATCGCAGTTCATTCTCATAGAAAGCAGGGTTGACATTGACCTAAAAAATTGTGTGAGGTGTGAAGGCAGTATGAGAGGCAACTATTAATCATTATTTATAATTTTATTTATTATCTTATTCATATTTTAATGTAATTTTATATCATTTCTTATCATCTTATTTTAATTTAATTTGTATTTTTGTATTAAAGTGTTGAAAGAAAATCTTTTAATGTTCTTATAGAAATTCGCTTTATTGGGCCAAAATGTTCCCAGTCCCAATTAAGCGGAATTGACTGTATTTTTACAAATAGATGGCTTATGGATTCAGTTTATGTTGTGATCATTTTAGGAAGATGAAACCTGTTTTCTTCCTTCAGCATACCAAAGATTAGAGAATAAAAATACTCAAAGGGAGTTGCTTATGTGAATAAGCCGATTCTCACTTTACTTTTAATTTTCTCTGTGAGAATGTCTATCAATGGGTGTTGAAAGTTTGAAGTTAAACATTGATGAATAATATTTCAGGTATATTTTTTTCATTCACTCTTTATTTATTTCAATATCTCTAGTTAAAATTAAGAATGCCTGGTAGAAAACAATCCATTTAATGAAGTCAACCATCAAAGTTTTCCAAGATTTATTAAGTGGAATGCATTTGTTGTTCTGTTGAAGTATGTATATTTTGACATAATCATCATGACTTTCAATTTTTTGTTATTCTATTACTAAGAAACTTTTTATCAGAGCTTATCTTGTGATTAATAGAAAACTGATCTTCCAAACTCTTCCTCAAATCCAGACCCAGACAGATGTATTGGCATGTCTTTTACCCCTCCTAATGTTATGAGGAGAACTCCGGTAAATAATCCAGGTGACCTAAAAATTAATATTTCAAATGATTTGCTTGATGCTTAAACGAGCTGAAAAGTGCTCCTACAGTAATATAATTTCATATATCAACAGAAAAAATCTACTTCATAAACCAAGGTTGGAATCATTATCGATTTTTTTTTAATTGCAAACACCTTGAAAAGAATGTTCAGGTTGTTTAAAGTTTACTTATAGAAACTACATAAAAAAGGACACTAGACTATTATTTTATATGTAAAGTGTGTGTATTTATGTATCATATATATGTACTCAGTAAAACCTGCTTAAGATTCATTAGAGGAGAACTAGTTAAAAGTATGCTATAAGAAAGGTAACATTTTAGCCAAGATAAGACAAAGTTTCAATTGGCTTTTTAAGTTAGTGAAGTACTTTACACTTTAAAGTGAAAATGGCACTTCTACATTTTGATTTATTTACTACTGATGTTGATTGGGTTTATAGAGAATCTGCAAACTATTGTTGAGTACGTATTGCCTTCTGTTATATTAGTTATGTGAGAATGGTCAGCTTTTTGAAAAAAGAGCATACCTTCTTTTGTTACTTCATTTTGGTCATTTTTCACTCTATATTTAAGCAAGTCTTTACCGGATAGAAAATTAGGGAGAGAGCGTCTCAAGCATTATTTTAATTATGTGTTTTGTATGAAAGGGAACAGGACGAGAGGAAATTTGTTAAATTCTGACGATTGAAATTATGAAATATTTTCTTCTAGTTAAATCTCAATTCTTACTTTGGGTTGAACTTAACATTAATGGTAGCATAAGAGTCAGCGAACTATTTTATTCCATGCATCAGACATTCTCTTGGTTTTGCAGAGAAAACTTTTGCTGTTTGCACAATAGATGTTCTAAACGTTACTGCCTCAGCTAAAAAGTAATAAAAGTAGATATATTAATAAAAAAATCAACACAAATAATTTCTTGACTGGGAAGAAATATATTAGTCATTCTTATTGTAGGTGAATACTACTATTTTATTAGAGAATGATATCTTATAACATGAACATTTTTATCATGTAGACTTGTTTTTTGCTTTATTTTTAATTAATTATGTTGCAAACATGAAAGATTTATATTTCCACGTACTATGAAGAGGAGCTTACCAGTATTACACTTTATTTTGATCATATTTTCTTTTGATGTGTTTATCATTACTGAACCAAAATTGAGATGCTCAGCTGATACAGTCACAGAGGGAAACAAGTAGACTATCTTTAGTGGAATTACCTTGTGGATAACAGAAAAGTGTGAATCAATTTTTTCATCAAAGTAAATAACTTTCTATTAGTTGCATTAACTTCTACCATGAACAATTGATAACTATACAAAATGCAAAATACTTTCTAATTATACAAAATGTAACTTGAAAGACTTTCCGTAAAATATGGAAATTTTTTAAAATTAATGCCATTCTAATTCCTCATTTCTTCCATCTTGGAACCTCATATCTTATATTATCATGATTTTTTTATTTTTCAAACAATAGATACCATCAAAGAAAAGGAACTTCAACCATATGATACGTGAAGGTTTTCTCTTAACTTATTTTTCCTCAATCTTTTGGTAAAATATTTTTCTGAATTCTACAATAAAATTTAATTAGAAAATCTTGGATAATTTGTTTTCATCAATTCGTAGATTTTGATAAATCAATTTCAATTTCACCAAATTCCATTTTATTTCATTTTTTTAGTTCTGTCATTAAGTTTTTTTCGATTATTGATCTCCTTTACTTCAATTCCCCATATACTCTATAGAATAGGAATGAGTATATACCAAATTTTTTTTTCCATTTGAAAATAATAATGAATGACTCTATTTAAGTATCTTGGAAATATTTAATACTTCTAATTTCTTATCAGAAAAACTCATTTTTCAAGAAAAACAACCTCCATTTCATGTTCATCATGACTTATTGTTATTTTCCTTTCTATTGTGACATAAGTTTCATTATCCGTTGTCACTGCAGACTGCAGCAATGAAGGCAGTATTTGCGCTGATGACTCATTGTGGAGATTTTTCATAAAAGTTAATGCCCAGTCCAATTCTTTTCTCTTTACTTCGTATATTACCAGAATCTGAAAGAAATAGTGTTTATTTTATGATAATTTTTCTTATAGCTCCTGTTAAGCAAGTTATATTTTTCATTATGACAAAATATTTTCATATGACAAAAAAATAAAATTATGACAAAATTATTATAATAAAATTATGACAAAATTTTCATATTGTCAGGGAAACATGGACACAAAAAAGTCTGGCAGGACCAGGTCATGAATATGGGTCTCCCACTTTCTGGGCAAACACTCTGGCCCTTGAGTTATTTGTCCAAACATTTATCCACACCATTTGGGAGACTTGCCTTGTAGGCAAGGGTGAGCTCATCTGAATGGGCAGTATTGTCCTCAGCCATGACCCCATTGAGGTACTGGCCATACAAAGTGTTGGAAGAGGATCCCCCCTTAAGGAAAACACAAGGAGAAGGATAAAGTTGTTGTTATATGTTAAGACTTCAGACTTAGTCAGTTTTTCCTTGGGAATTTTCCTAGCTGCATGACTTAATGTGTAATTAAAACCTTATCTCTTTCCTTGTAAATTTCATATGTTATATCAAAACTACGAATTCTTAATTATGAAGTGCATATAATAAATATGCCTAATGTTTGGACTAATATAAAACTAGTTAAAGAAGGAATGCATTATATTAGCATAAGTATATGCAAGTTTACTACATATTTGAAAGGAATATGGCATACTAGCAATTAACTCAAGGACAGATTTGTCTTTTCAAATAGCATTTACATAGCAATGTTTTAAAAGTATGAGAGAGCATTGGCTGTAAGAACCAGAACTCATCATCCTTAGGATTTAAATTGCTTCACTAACCAAAAAAAAATTCCTACTAATTCCTAAGGATGTTAATGCCTATGTTTGAGGAGAATGACATTTTAAAGATCAAATACTACTGTTCAATTCTGATAATCATGTAGCAGAGCTTAATAAAACCTTTATTAGTTACCAGGATTTAATTGTCATAAAATGCTATCTTTATACATAAAATTGTGTTGGTAGTAAAATGGAGACATCACCTCCAATTCCATTTCAGGTTGAACTATGAATTCAGAAACATTCTGACTTATTTTTTTTACTCCAATATCCATCCTATCTTTTACAGTGAGAAGTAAAGGTTCATCCACCTTAACTTGAAAGTTAGTTACACCATGGCTTTTGTTCTCTACAATTATAGATTTTTTGAATGATGCTAAAACACCTTGAGAATTCTCAGCCAAATATTTCTGAGCATTTAATCTTATTGTTGATTTTTCTTTATCGTGTCTAAGTGACAGCTCTGGGGTAGTTTGATTTGCTGCCAAAGTTAGAAGAAGGGGATTGAGTTTAGTGCCTTGAGGCCTCGTGAAAATATGAGGAGAATTTCTGCAACAGAAGGAACATTTTCAATATTAGTGATAAGCTAAATATATACTGACATTTTTAGCACAAATTAGATAACAGATATATTTAACTAAACATCTGAAGTCATCAAGATTAGTCTTCAATATTACCTATTCTCAGGAGAGATATGGACGTATCCTACTAAAGTTCCTTGAAAATCCTTGCTGCTTTGTGAATAACCACCACAGTTAAAAGTGATTGTTAACCTCCTTTCACTATGAGATGGAATTATCGTTACCTTTTGACCAACCTTAAAGGATTTTCAGTATTATTTCAAATTTTAGCTCCATATACGATCTATTTTCAGTTCAATTTACCTTGAATGCATCTTCATTTTTTGGTCCTATCAAAGGCAGAATTACCACTTCTGTTGATGTATCTTCAGAGTTGACCTCTATTTGTTTCATAATGAAACTTTCTATCTGATTTAGCATTTCTCTGGTACTGTTATCTTTTGTTAAATATTTTTTAGGCTCTATCTTCTCTGTCATTTCTTTTATGTATTTAAAAATATTGTTATCAAAATAATGTAACCCAAGTTGAAAGAACTGAATGTGATTATTTTTTAATCTTGAATGCACATTCCATACTACAATGATATCTATACAGCTTGTATTCCGGATATAAAGTGTTCGTTGCTTTTTATGATGTTGACGTGAGGAAGTTCCAAATCTGAAAATATTGAAATATGGCAAATTATCATTAGAGTGTAATATCAGCAAACATGAAAGATTTATATTTCCACATACTATGAAGAGGAGCTTACCAGTATTACACTTTATTTTGATCATATTTTCTTTTGATGTGTTTATCATTACTGAACCAAAATTGAGATGCTCAGCTGATACAGTCACAGAGGGAAACAAGTAGACTATCTTTAGTGGAATTACCTTGTGGATAACAGAAAAGTGTGAATCAATTTTTTCATCAAAGTAAATAACTTTCTATTAGTTGCATTAACTTCTACCATGAACAATTGATAACTATACAAAATGCAAAATACTTTCTAATTATACAAAATGTAACTTGAAAGATTTTCCGTAAAATATGGAAATTTTTTAAAATTAATGCCATTCTAATTCCTCATTTCTTCCATCTTGGAACCTCATATCTTATATTATCATGATTTTTTTATTTTTCAAACAATAGATACCATCAAAGAATAGGAACTTCAACCATATGATACGTGAAGGTTTTCTCTTAACTTATTTTTCCTCAATCTTTTGGTAAAATATTTTTCTGAATTCTACAATAAAATTTAATTAGAAAATCTTGGATAATTTGTTTTCATCAATTCGTAGATTTTGATAAATCAATTTCAATTTCACCAAATTCCATTTTATTTCATTTTTTTAGTTCTGTCATTAAGTTTTTTTCGATTATTGATCTCCTTTACTTCAATTCCCCATATACTCTATAGAATAGGAATGAGTATATACCAAATTTTTTTTTCCATTTTAAAATAATAATGAATGACTCTATTTAAGTATCTTGGAAATATTTAATACTTCTAATTTCTTATCAGAAAAACTCATTTTTCAAGAAAAACAACCTCCATTTCATGTTCATCATGACTTATTGTTATTTTCCTTTCTATTGTGACATAAGTTTCATTATCCGTTGTCACTGCAGACTGCAGCAATGAAGGCAGTATTTGCGCTGATGACTCATTGTGGAGATTTTTCATAAAAGTTAATGCCCAGTCCAATTCTTTTCTCTTTACTTCGTATATTACCAGAATCTGAAAGAAATAGTGTTTATTTTATGATAATTTTTCTTATAGCTCCTGTTAAGCAAGTTATATTTTTCATTATGACAAAATATTTTCATATGACAAAAAAA
>KZ308127.1:185486-209693 GCA_000376725.2 Ladona fulva
GTGACATAAGTTTCATTATCCGTTGTCACTGCAGACTGCAGCAATGAAGGCAGTATTTGCGCTGATGACTCATTGTGGAGATTTTTCATAAAAGTTAATGCCCAGTCCAATTCTTTTCTCTTTACTTCGTATATTACCAGAATCTGAAAGAAATAGTGTTTATTTTATGATAATTTTTCTTATAGCTCCTGTTAAGCAAGTTATATTTTTCATTATGACAAAATATTTTCATATGACAAAAAAATAAAATTATGACAAAATTTTCATATTGTCAGGGAAACATGGACACAAAAAAGTCTGGCAGGACCAGGTCATGAATATGGGTCTCCCACTTTCTGGGCAAACACTCTGGCCCTTGAGTTATTTGTCCAAACATTTATCCACACCATTTGGGAGACTTGCCTTGTAGGCAAGGGTGAGCTCATCTGAATGGGCAGTATTGTCCTCAGCCATGACCCCATTGAGGTACTGGCCATACAAAGTGTTGGAAGAGGATCCCCCCTTAAGGAAAACACAAGGAGAAGGATAAAGTTGTTGTTATATGTTAAGACTTCAGACTTAGTCAGTTTTTCCTTGGGAATTTTCCTAGCTGCATGACTGAATGTGTAATTAAAACCTTATCTCTTTCCTTGTAAATTTCATATGTTATATCAAAACTACGAATTCTTAATTATGAAGTGCATATAATAAATATGCCTAATGTTTGGACTAATATAAAACTAGTTAAAGAAGGAATGCATTATATTAGCATAAGTATATGCAAGTTTACTACATATTTGAAAGGAATATGGCATACTAGCAATTAACTCAAGGACAGATTTGTCTTTTCAAATAGCATTTACATAGCAATGTTTTAAAAGTATGAGAGAGCATTGGCTGTAAGAACCAGAACTCATCATCCCTAGGATTTAAATTGCTTCACTAACCAAAAAAAATTCCTACTAATTCCTAAGGATGTTAATGCCTATGTTTGAGGAGAATGACATTTTAAAGATCAAATACTACTGTTCAATTCTGATAATCATGTAGCAGAGCTTAATAAAACCTTTATTAGTTACCAGGATTTAATTGTCATAAAATGCTATCTTTATACATAAAATTGTGTTGGTAGTAAAATGGAGACATCACCTCCAATTCCATTTCAGGTTGAACTATGAATTCAGAAACATTCTGACTTATTTTTTTTACTCCAATATTCATCCTATCTTTTACAGTGAGAAGTAAAGGTTCATCCACCTTAACTTGAAAGTTAGTTACACCATGGCTTTTGTTCTCTACAATTATAGATTTTTTGAATGATGCTAAAACACCTTGAGAATTCTCAGCCAAATATTTCTGAGCATTTAATCTTATTGTTGATTTTTCTTTATCGTGTCTAAGTGACAGCTCTGGGGTAGTTTGATTTGCTGCCAAAGTTAGAAGAAGGGGATTGAGTTTAGTGCCTTGAGGCCTCGTGAAAAGATGAGGAGAATTTCTGCAACAGAAGGAACATTTTCAATATTAGTGATAAGCTAAATATATACTGACATTTTTAGCACAAATTAGATAACAGATATATTTAACTAAACATCTGAAGTCATCAAGATTAGTCTTCAATATTACCTATTCTCAGGAGAGATATGGACGTATCCTACTAAAGTTCCTTGAAAATCCTTGCTGCTTTGTGAATAACCACCACAGTTAAAAGTGATTGTTAACCTCCTTTCACTATGAGATGGAATTATCGTTACCTTTTGACCAACCTTAAAGGATTTTCAGTATTATTTCAAATTTTAGCTCCATATACGATCTATTTTCAGTTCAATTTACCTTGAATGCATCTTCATTTTTTGGTCCTATCAAAGGCAGAATTACCACTTCTGTTGATGTATCTTCAGAGTTGACCTCTATTTGTTTCATAATGAAACTTTCTATCTGATTTAGCATTTCTCTGGTACTGTTATCTTTTGTTAAATATTTTTTAGGCTCTATCTTCTCTGTCATTTCTTTTATGTATTTAAAAATATTGTTATCAAAATAATGTAACCCAAGTTGAAAGAACTGAATGTGATTATTTTTTAATCTTGAATGCACATTCCATACTACAATGATATCTATACAGCTTGTATTCCGGATATAAAGTGTTCGTTGCTTTTTATGATGTTGACGTGAGGAAGTTCCAAATCTGAAAATATTGAAATATGGCAAATTATCATTAGAGTGTAATATCAATGTACTAAAAGTTAAGTTTTACTCTTATAAGTCACTAGACTAATTTTAATATTTTATTACTATAATTCTGTTGTTACTAAATACTTATTAATGAAAAATGAGTTAATCTTATGTTTTACTGAGTCTGTCTGTAATGTATTACTTACCTTTAAAAATAAAACCTATAAAAGTAATACTGCATTCATCACGGAGGTCTTTTGGAAAATAAATACTTACCTTAGTATATTGTTTTCACTATTGATCATTGCAGGAAAACATAATGGGTGACTTATTACTTGTGAAATACAAATTATTTTTAGCAATGGTGGCTGCAGACACATTTTTTTTCCATTCTGCTTTTCACAATATAATGTCACTGTTATTTCATCATAATATACACCCCATGTACTCCCAAATAACCTTACTTCTATCGTAGATTTTTCCCAAGGACCAAGATTACCATTTTTTGGTTTTAATTCAAGGACTGTGGTATTTCTCGGTTGACTAATATCAAGATGTGAATATTCATCTATAATTCAATTAGTAACAACTTCTTTAAACTTTGAGCTTAAATAGAGCTTATCTAATTCAAATTTATATTTTTCATTTACCATGATGCTCTTCAACAGGACATTTCCAACTTCCAAACTTTTGAACCTCCACCTTACCAGCAAAATTTTTCAGACCACAGCTGTAATTCATAGTAAATGGTGACTTATTTTCGATGCAAAATTCTCTCACTTCAACTTTTTTATTCGGCAATAAAATATTTTGAAATTTAAACAATCAAGTTGTTATGAAAAAGAGTATATCATATAAATTAGAGCATATAAATTAAGAAGACATACTTCATAAATAAATCTAGAATGTAACTAAATTGATAATATGATTAAGATATTTGTTTTGCACTTTTCAGTAGTTCAAAGTAAATGATTTCAAGAATTTAGTTGGAAAAACAATATTTTTCAAGGCATATTAATATTACACTAAAGGATGGGTGCAGCATTTTCAGAAGTTTGTTCCATGGCTAGGAACCTGGCCTTGAGAAAATAATGCTTACCCTCTAAAAATATTATTATACAGTCAAACCTGGATAAGTTGGACCTAAATGAGCAAGAAAACTCTGTTAGTGAGAAAAATCTCCAGGTCCCATCTCTTTCACCCCCAAAACCTCTATAAAAAAGTAGAAACCTTTACAAGAGAGTTGTTTTTCACATCCAGAACACTGTAAGAGAGACTGCATCACCTTAAACCTCTGTAGTCAAGAGTGTCTTCCAGAAAATGCAACACATTATGAATGTGTTGTCAGGTTACATGCAAGTTTCTTGTTTGTCTGAAATGGATCAGGTTTTCACAGGGGTGCTATGCCAATTTTATAGGTGCTGCAGCTCATGGGCTTGACAAAAGCTTGTCATTTCCTATCTTGTTTTTATATATGTCATATAATTGAATTTATTATGTTTGCACTCTCTAATCATCATAAAATGTAACTATCATACAAACTGAGGAAAATAGTCAAAATATATTCATCAGAGGAAGAAATTAACACAGGTTAACCTAGGAGGCAACCTAAAGCTTTCCGTTTTTTCTGTATAATCTCATTGTATACATTTTTTCTATGTTGAAAGCAATAAACTATCTAGATAGTTCTAGATTAGATAGATAGATATCTATCTAAATGAAAGAGAAAAGGTCTGCCATAGCCAGGAATCGAACCCGGTCCCCCACTTTCTGGGCAGGTGCTTTAACCTCTTAAGCTCCCACAGAACAGAACAATCTCTCCTTCAATTTCTTAGGCTATGATGGGACTCTGTGTGCTATGGAAGTTGCTATGATGGTGAGATGGCATTTTTTATTTCCAGCATGTGGAAAGGGTGGTGCCATCTTTGATGGATCCTCTATAGCACAAGGAGTCCCATCATAGCCCAAGAAATTGAAGGAGAAGTTGTTCTGTCATGGTAGCTTAGAGCTTAGAGCACCTGCCCGGAAAGAGGGAGACCCAGTTTCAATTCCTGGCTATGGCAGACTTTTTCTATTTCATTTTTGCCTCTCAATTCAAGTATGTAAACTATGAGTTTCTCATTGCTTATGTATATTCATCAGTTTAAGAGTTAAAGATTTTCCTGCCATGACTAACCCACAGGTCTTCATCTCTCATTCCCCTCAACCTTCACCACTTCACCAACCACATCATTTACTGCCAGAGGTGTTGAGTGGTGCTCTGGCTGCACTGCATCACTGGGTTTCCACTACTATTAAAGACTGACAGTTCACCAGTATTTTTATGGAATGTGTTGTGTCCTCAGGAGCTGATGAAGAGGAGTGAAGATGGAGGTCAGGGAACTGGGACTTTTGACACAACAGAAAAGTCCTTTTAGAAGAAGCAAATAGCTTTGAAAGTGATAAATACAGTACTTAGGCTTTCGTGTTTTTGATGAAAGATGATCAGTCAATTTTGAGCATTAAAAATATTATTTATGAGCGTGAAAAATATTTTCAAAATACTGAAACAGAAAAAAATATGAAACTGACAGACTTCTTTAGGTAAGTGTAGCAATGCTATTTACTTTTTTTGTAAATTGCATAATAAGTTATTTCTTGAGAATGCATGTATCATCTAGGTTTTTGTCCCTCTCTGAAGAGAGAAAAGTAATTGCTAGAACTGGATTAATGGAAACCTCTATAGGCAAGAAAAAATTGCCAGTCCTTTGAACTCTTGCATATCTAGGTTTGACCGTGACATTATAGTACTATGTATAAATATGCATATCTAAAAAATTTAATGCTTTCTTGAGTAATTTTTCAAACTGATGAGATACATTATCTATTAATAATAGCAGTAAAGGTCTATTGGGAATATTTTCTGGGCTCATAATGATATGATTATTATATGAAACCTTTGCTTCTCAGACCTGATAAGTTAAGACTTACTGTGAGTGTAGAATTAAAGAAACAAAGTTAGTTAAGGGGTGAAGCATGAATCATTTCTGACTCTTAATTTTTATAATATCAAAAAATTAGTACTCCAAGTCTATCTTAGAGTTAGACTTAATGCAAGTTCTACATAAGAATTAAGTGAATCTTATTTTAAGTGAATATTTTTTCTAAATAAGTTTTTCATCAAAATATGCAAGGGTGCCTGTTCATAGGTTTATTGAAAATCACCTCTGTAAGTAGAAACTCCCTTGTAAGAAATTGCAGAGCCATGGTTAAATTCTACATTCCATATTTCATTCTCAACTTTTTTATCCTTAAGAGTCAGGTCATCTTCAGTTAAGCCCTTAATTTAGAATTGAATAAGTATAATAACAATAGTAAATAAATAATATTCAAAGAATATATTTAATTCATAATTGATTACATTTTACTTACCATAGCAAGTAATTCATTTTCATTTAATATTTCATCTATTTCATCTTTGGGCAAGTGTATGCTAATTGTTGGGCTTTTAACATCACATTTAAAATGTACAAATAATGGATCTTTACTTGTTTCAATAAAGCAAGGCAAGATGAATTGTTTTAATTTCTGAAAACAAACACTCCTTATTTTACTTATTCACCAATTATTACATGTTAAATATTTATGGGGTTCTAAAAAGACATCCATTACAGATTATCTTTTATGATGATTGCAAATGAAAGATGCAAATGTAGTAATAGAGCTTAACTACCTTCACCATTTGGAGAGTCCATAAAAGAAGATCAGCTTATTTTATTGTCAAAGATGCCAGTTGAGGATGATTATCAATTTTTTTCATTATATTAGAATAGTTAATAGTTGAATGATAACAGTCAATATCTATGACCATACCTTGGATTTTATAAGCACTTCCATAGAAAAACTGATTGATTCTTGCGCTCTGATCATCCCTGATTTAGGATGAACAATTACTTCAAGTTGTGAATTTATATCTAGTTTTGGATCACCCCAATGAAATGCTGTTAAGAAACTGGGGTGGCTTGACTCATTTTTCAAGGAAATATTTTGAAGTTGTATAGAAGTTCCAGCCCATTCTTTTGGAATCAGATATGGTGAATCTTTGCTTGTTGATGGATAAAGCACCACTGAAGGAGGAACTACCTCTCCTGAGATTAAGGCAAAATCCCAAGAAGGACCTGGTAATGATCCATTGACTGCTATTAGCTGGCAGTATGATCCCTCCTCCTGAATATCAGAGAGGGAATTTCTTTAATTTTGAGTTTATTGATTATTATGAAAGTGTATTCCTTATATACTGAGTATTCCTTATCAATCTCCCATTTTTAACTTCTTAGGGAAGGGAATAAATGAATTCACATAATTTTATTTATAATTTAATATCTGAAATATTAAAGATTTTGATTATCAAGATCTAGAACTGGTCCTATAGACCTCCTAATGGATAGAACAGAGGTAACTAGTTATGCAATGTACCCTTATATTGATTTTAGTTTGTTAATCCATTTCATAAATAGAATTAAATACACCAAATTTTCTGATACCTAAGAAGGCAGCACTTTTTGTTTTACTGTCTAAAATGGAAAGCTTTTACGATGAGTCTGATTTTCGGCATACATTCCGAAAGCATGAAATACCAAAATTTAAATGAAGGACGTTTAAAAAATTACATTTATTAGGACATAAGTTACTACAAACCACTTACTCTTGGATGGAACTTCAGAATAGCTTCTTTGTGAGAATTACTGTCCATAACCAACAAATCAGGGAAAACTGAGAATACATTACTTGGCTCATTTGGTTTCATTTTGAGTTTTCCAGAACTCTCTCCAATTTTTAAGAGTTTGAGCTGGCATAAAAATGATAGATCAGATGCATTTTGTAAAAATATTTTCTTTTGTACCACTGCATTTTCACAGACACTCCCAAAATCAATTAAATGATTAAACGATTCTTCCAAAGCTAGCCCATTGTATAGTTTCACTTTGGCATCAGCAATGTCTCCCAAAAAATTAAATTTAAATGATGGTCCTTGAATAACTCTGCATTTCCTATGCTTGCTTTCTGGATGAAAATCTTCTTCAGAGCTTAAATTGGAAGCCATGTACCTTTGGGTGATTTAAGTAAAAGAAATTGTAAATTTGAACAATGAAAAAATGACTGTATGCAAAATAAAAAGATAGATTTATACGTATGTATATAAAATGATAGGAATACGAGTAGGTTGCCAAAATTATTTTGCAAGTTGATGAAATGATTTTCATTAACTTCCATATAATATAGAATATAGAATATTTTTTTATTTTCTATATGATAGTAGACAAATGAAGCAATCTGAACAAACAGTATATGACCAAAAATTATAATAAGAATTTTCTGTCTTTATCTCATGCTATTGCAGATCATATTCTCTGTTTTTTTAATTTGAATATCATTATCACTGTCATTGTTTTTTCTTGGAGAACTTTTCCATGTCTTCTTTACTAACTAATAAGAGTGGTTTTCCAAATACAAGCAATCAATAACTATTCATAAATTTTCATTTTTTGGTGAATGTTTTCAATGGAATTGAACAAATCAAAACTTAATCATTGAACAAAAAATGTGCACCAATACACTGACATTTACTTTTTATGACATAATATAAAAGATAATTACAGGTGGGAATTAATGATACTTACCAGGTCCTGCCAATAAATGTAACTGATATAATATAATCTGATACAACAACTTCATACAATTTTATTTGTAGAGCAATGGAGAACTTTTGCTTTGAGTGAGGAGGAATGTAGGATTCTAATGGAGTTATTTTGGCTTCCAATGAAATACCTCCTGATTTATATACCTCTGCTTCTTTTATATCTTTTGATGAAATGATGTATATATATATAATGAAATTATAATTTTAATTAGCAATTGTTTGTACCTATTAAAAATAATGGTGGAAGACCATCTATATCATTAGTTATGCTGAAATACTTTTTGTTATCATGATATATTCAAGCAATTGTCAGGTTTATAACTTGATTTACGCTAGTAGATTTCTTTATGAAAAATTCTGTGAATTAGATCAAATTGAGCTTTATTTGTAGAAAATCTGTTTTTTAATTTACCACCAACATTGCGTAATAATAATGTATAATTTTTAATATTTAAAAATATTATATACATTCACTAAAATTCTTGGGCAAAATAAATACAGTTAAATGGAAAGTTTATTTTAGCTTTAGTCTAGTGACCTAGGTCTAGTAACTAGCTTTTAATTTGGTCATAATTAATTGATAAATAAACCAAGTCTTGCATAACTGTTTGTAAAATGACAAGCTAAATCTGTATCCATCATCTGTAGCACACAATTTATTACTTGTGTCACTTCTCCATGAATAATAGACTGGTACATCATTCTGGTTTGAAATGGATACTTCATTTACAACTGGCTGGTCACATTTCATGGTTGTTGGTTGCAGAATTATAGCTGGATGGATTTTCAAATTCAGAGGAACACATTCAACACAGATTTCAACCTTTTCCACCAATAGATTGACAAAACCTTCCTGTTGAGCTTCAAGAGAACCTAAGGCTGTTTTCATTTTACTTATTTCATCACTCACCAGAGATATAAGTGGAACACCTTCTAATATCAGACTGTAATAGATGAATATAATAATAAATCATATATTTGCTTGAATCAGAAATTCTTAAGAACAGTGGTTTTCTATTTATTTGGGTATTACAAAGATACTTTGAGAGAGGATAATATCATTCATTATCATATTCATATATCAGGATCAAAGAAGACTATTAGTTAAACATAGATGATGAATGCTAGCTTCCATGTAATAAGTGATAAATAGGTTTTCTGAATCGTAGCTTATTTAAATGTATTTTTCTATATTTCTAATCTAAAATGCCGCTATATACAGGATCATTCAATACAAAAAGAGGATAAATTTAATATTTCATTAAAAAATTCATGATATTTCATGAAAAACATCTTTGGCACAACTGGTAGGGTCCAAACTTCAAATCAGAATTAGTAAGCTATTCTTCATATATCACCTCAAACTCTAGAAAATTTGATTTTAAAATTACCCGAAGAAGTGCCTGAATGTTCCAAATGGAGAATCATTCATCTTTATCTCCAAAGAAAAGTCATTTATTTTTCTTTTCAGATCCCCTTTGTTTGATTGAATTGACCAAGAAATTTTTGTTGAATCTGGTAGCAGGAATTCAGTTTTTGCAGCACAGGAATCTTTGATAGACACCCATGAGTAATTGAATAAAATGTTGCTGTTAAAAGAAAGACTACATGACATATCTACACATTCTTTTCCTACTTCAATAGGTGTACAAATGAAACCACTGATAAAATATTTATTATTATAGAAATGACTGCATCTGGGATATTAGTGCTGAAGAGGAAAGATGCCAAATAAAACATTTAGGGTTAAATTTTAATGAAACCCTAATATTAAAGGCATTGGTTTGTTAATGATCCTGTTGACTTTAGAGTACCTGTTATTTATTACTTCAATTCTCTTTGATCTAGTCATAAAAGGGAGTAATTTTCCCATATCCATGAAATAGATTTTTTCACTATTTTCTTCAGTGGATATGTCAAGAAGCTTATTAGAGTCCTATAAAATAATACAAAAGTCTTATCATAAATGTAGCAGTTGACGCCATATGAAATAAAATAAATTTTCAAACACCAATAGGTATGAATGGGGTAACTCTTACAGAGTAGATATGAACAGCAAGGAGTGTAACCAAACTTAAATGACTGATTAATTGGAAACTGTTATTCACCAGTTCAATAATTATAAGATAATTTGTTGTATTTACCTTGATAAAAACCATTTTTGGCTCATAAGTAAAAGCTTCACCTGTTAAAGTTAGTATTTGATAATCACATGCATCACTTGCCACAACAATATTTTCAATATGTACACCACTCTTGACAGGGAAAAATTCACATACAAAATTAATTTCAGATTTTTCTTCAACCGAAAAAGCAGCTGGTTTTATGGAAAATGCCTCTGTATTTAGTAAATTATCCTCATGAATGAGTTCCTAAGTTTAGAAAATAATGATTTCTATATTGTATGTTACTGTATGCTAGCATTAAAACAGGAAAATATATGAGCCCTCACCTCCTTCTTTATCTCATTCCATAAAAAATTTTTATTTATTAGGACAAATTTTCCATTTCCACCCACACTTTTAATATTTTTCTCTATAGTTACTCTGCTACCGACCAAGCATTTGCCAAAGTCAAAGACATTATCTGTATGTGCCTGAAAATGATGTGTATCCATATAAGCTGAAAATAGATTTTAAGTCAAATGTCAAGGCAAAATCCATGGTATGCCATTTGGAAGTATAAATTTGATATACATAAAATAAAAAATGTGTGATAAACTTATGATTTAATGAATAGCTTTTCAATTAATATTTTTTTATGCTCTTCATGTGGAATGCATGGCCTTTCAAAAAGAATGAACTTATTTCTAAGCTTTATGTCTCAGTTCTCAAGTAACTGATCGCAATGAGTAACATGCCATTACCAAAATCAGATTTCTAAGTTTCAAATAGTTACCAGTAGGGTGCTCTTCCCCCTACTGACCTGACCATCTGTCTCCAGCAGAGCACTGCAGTGTCTGCAGTTGCATGGTTATGCTCATAATGGAAACATCTCAGCAAAAATCATTCTGTGCTATTGAGTTCTCAATGAGAAATTCTGTTGCCACAGTGAAATGAACTTTTTGCAGAAGATTTAACAATATGCAGTACTGATGCTTTCCCAAGAACATTCGACTGTGGTTCCAGCATTTCCAGAACAGTGGGTGTTTGTGTAAGGGAAAAAGTCCTGGCTGACCACAAACTTCCAAAGAAAACATGATAAGAATTCAAGGGGCATTTTCAAAGAGCCAAAGAAGTCCATATCTCAAGCTAACCATGAGCTTTTGATGACTCAATCCACTGTCTGGCGTGTTCTGAAAAGATGTCTACACATGAAACCGTACAGACTGCAGCTTCTTCAGGCCCTTAACCCTGCTGACAAAGGGAAGTAGATAGAACTTTGTGAAGCGATGCTGGACATGGAAGATCAAACCTTCTTTTCACTGATCATTTTTAATGACAAAGCAATCTTCTATATCGATGGCAGTGTTTATCATCACAATCTTCAGATTTGGGGAACAGAAAACCCACATGAAACAATTGAGCACCAACAAGCTTCCCCTAAGATGAATACGTTCTCTGCTGTGAGTAACAACAGGGTTTACAGTCCTTTTATTCTTAGAGAACAACACCATCACAGGACAAAACTATCTCAAAATGCTATGAACCTGGCTCTTCCCTTTGCTGCAGGTACACTCATAAGACTTCGTTTTCCAGCAAGATGGGACATCATCCCATTTGAACTTGACAGTGCAATGAAACTGTGACTCAGTGGTGGATTGGTTACAAGGGTGATCAGGATCTTGCTTCCAAGCATGGTCTTCAAGATCCTCAGTCGTCACTTCTTGCAACTTCTTCCTATAGGGATACGTCAAAGACAATTCTTTTACCACCTACCCTTATCCACCACTATCCATTAACATGGATAACCTAAAAGATTGAATAGCAAGAGTGATCAACAGATCAAAGGATCATTATATGCTGTGTTGCATTTGGAAGGAATTCTCTGATTGCCTTGATGTGGTCCGTGCTGCAGGTGGTGGTCATATTGAACACTTGTAGGACAGGGAAAAACTTATATTTCTGTAGAATACTTATGACTTGGTTGGAATTTTGTACCACATTATGATAATAAAATATAGCTTAAGTAATTCTTTTTGAAAGACCCAGTATACTTTTTAGCTCTCACTCAATTTTGACCATTTAGAGGAAGTTGATTAAAAACTGAAAACTATAGAGAAACCAAAAGAAAGAGAGAGAGCTAAGAAACCAAATTAAATTTACAGACCGTTACAAGTAGGCTTACCATACCCTGTTTTGACTGGGTTTGCCCTAGTTTAGCATGGTCCCAGTGAATATTTCTGTTGTCCTACTTTGATGGAAAAACTTGGTTGAAATTTATATTCAGAGAATTGTTAATGATAGAAAATGGTATTTTTTATATTTTTGTTTTATAGTGCTGCTGCACCCCCTTACAGTGTCTTAAAAGCACATCATTAATTCAGTTTTTTCTGTCTAGGTTTTACATTCTTCAGAATGTGACAAGTTCCACTTTCTGACTATCAGAATAGGTGACCTTTCTTATATGAACTTATACTTATAGATTTGAGGTACAGAAATTTTATCTCAACATTCTTTTCTATTATCATGCTATTAATTTTTCATGAGGGTTCTTGGCTACATTCTGTAATGCTGAGATATTATTCTGAATTTTGGGCCTATCTTACACTTTGTTTTAATTGCAGGGGATATTAGAAATTACTGACACATCTCTGATTAAGTGCTTTACATCAAAGATATATTTAAAATAAATTTATCTTTAACACTACATTTATTTCAAAGCCAAAGTTTACTCACAGGTTAAAATTGGATGTTCTCTACATGCTGCGACCTTTATCTTTGTTTCTCCCCCCTCATGAGCTTTGACAGTAATAAAACCTTGAATTTCCTCTAAGGATTTTGGTAAAAATTCTACAGAAATCACCATGCAAAGGCCTGGAGCAATACATTGGCTTTTTCTGTCCTGTTTATTTATTTTAATCTGAAAAATGTTTCTAGGATTTATATCCAGCTTTTCTATGATCACAGGCAATTTGCTGGTGTTTCTCAACTTCAACTGCTTCTATGAAGCATAAAGAAAGAAGTTTTTTAGAGGTAGTTTAGAGAAAATAAGGACATTATAATTAACTATTTCTAAGTAAAAATAAATGTATATTTAAAGTATAGTGATGTACCTTCTGATTTTTACCTACTGTATAGTCAGTAAATATTATTTCATTGGGCTCAGTTACAAGATATGGCATATCAACTTTCTTTACATGATTAATAATGTGGTATGTAGCCATGTTGTGAAATTCAGTCATGTAAATTTTATGACCTGAAAAATTAAAACAGTGAGAGGAGTATGAATTTTTATCACACTGATGGGTGAAACTCCCAAAATATTTTTTAGATAAACATACCTACTCTACAGGATTTAAATATTATTTCTAAAGATAATGATATATAGAGATAATGCAATATAATGTTATATAGAAATTCTTACTAGGTTGTACAAGAAACTACTAAAATTTGCAAACAGAGAACCCTAATATTACATTAGGTTAGGAGAACAGGTTAAAATGAAGAAGATGGTTTTTAGCCTCAATATTGCCTTAATAAAGACCTTATTTATCAATTAATCATTATTAGGTAATAACTATAATTGTTATAATGGTGATGTAAGGGAACTATAATAGTTCTATCCTTGTTAAATATTGTCTCTTAAAAATTTGGCTAAACAATATACCAATGTTGATTATGTTCATTAGTAATAATAATTGATGAATATTTATGTGAAGTACAACGTATTTTATTCCCGTCTTTGACATAAAAAAATAAATGACAGCAGCATCTCACTCAACTGTTTGGCATTACATTGAAACACAAGTCCTTTAGATATCTTAAATATGCCACTCTTGTCACAAAAGGTTCACCAATACTAAGCTAGGTTAGCCAAGTCTCAAATTTCTGAAAAATGCCAGCAACTGCACAGCTGTAGCTGAAGATTGAGCCTCAGCCATCATCATGGCAGGCAAACACCTTATCTGCTTTGCCAAGAAATATACACCATATCATCAAAATGATTAATTATAGGTTCTTAATACAGAAAGGGCTCCCAGATAACCAAGTGGGTGGAGCATTTGCCATCAGTGAGGGTACTCCTGGGTTTGATTCCCAGTTCCATGCTATTTATGTGAAATGATGTCATTTGTGGGAGCACTTTTAACATTACTTGTGCTATCATCATTATTGTTGCAATAACCATTGGGGTCATAAAGTATTTTGATATTATATTTAAAGTGAATATGAGCTAAAATAAGTAAATAAATACTTAACCATTTTTTTGAGATATAATTGACTTAAATTTTAGTACTCACATTTTATTTTGCTTCTTTAGAGCTACCAATTAACCTGAAAGGCTGTTTAAAATATGGGTTTTGCTGGATGATGAGGTATCTTAAAATATTTTCTCTATCAAATAATGTTTCTCTCATAAAACAATGACAATAGTTTTAAAATTTTTATTTAAAATGAAGAGAATTATCCATTGAACAATGAATAATTAATCCCTTACATTCAATAATTCTTTATTTACTAAGTGAGTCACTGACAACAATGAACAACATGTAATATGGAATTGTGAATTTCTCACAACCTCATAAGAGAAAGCATTACATTAAAAATTATAGATTTTGGGAAGTTATGTTTATCAAAAAAGATTCTTATGTTCATTTCATGTGTGTCACTATCAGAAATCGTGCGCGAATTTTTTATTCGAGCTTCTTCTCATAATGCTATTTAAAATAAGTTTCATTTTCTTAAATAGGTTTCTCACTTTTTACTTCTTCATGGTATTCTAACTACATTCAGCAGGTAAGTATTGCACTTATTAGTTAGTTATCATACCAGTATATTTCTTGGTTAAATATGTTTTCGCATGAGGATTTTCCAGGTATTCTAGGTATTAGAGAAAAATTATATATTTAATTAACGCGCCATAGGCTCGATAGTATCTGGTGCGATCTGGTGTTTGCGATTTCTGCGATATAATTGTTTTTCCACACTAAAAATCACTGAAATCGTCTGAGGTTCTCTGAAAACGCATGTCCGTCATCCGTCAGTAAAATTCGAAATAGGCAAAATTGTTAAAAAATTACACACACTGGTTGCTTTTCAATGGAAATACAGAGAATTTAACATCAGTTTTTTATAACTAACATGAATACTTGGTTCTGATTCTAAGGAACACAGCGAAATATTACGTAAGTATGAGTGACATTTTAACAATTTGATTTTGTCTGACGAAGGAAAAGTACGGTATTTTAATCTCAATATTCGCTGAATTTCAGTTAACTTCTAATAATTGTTAACACTATGCTATGACACTGCTGTCTTAAATAGTGAGAATTCTCTGTCCTTTGAGTAATGCAATGTATCATGTACGATTTCAAAAATGTCCTGTAATGCAGGTAACCCTGAGATGGCTTCGACTTTTAGTTGGATGTTTGGAAAGAAGAAGTCTTCTGCAGCTGCCCAAGCAGAGGAAGCGAAACCTGCGGAGGATGATTTTGTAATGGTGAATAATGGCAGTACGACGAATGATGATCAACCTACCCTCTACCCCATTATTAATCCAGATTCGATCCCATTGACAAATGATTCGCAAGAATCATCAGAAACTCTTGCGCATGAAAATGTGCATGGTGATGTTGCGTATTATCTCTCTGGTGTACCTTTTCAGATCGCTTCATCCGTAATCTCCAACATCGACGTAGCGGGCATAGAGCGTTTCTTGTATCTCACCAAAAGAACTACAAATTTAAACAACTTCGGCTATGATTTTTCTCTCGAATTTAGTGTTATTAATGAGTGACTTCACTTCGTTTTCAGAAGGAGTAAGATAGTATGAAGTGATGTTTATTATCAATGCATTGTGTGGAATGTACTCTACCAAGAAATAAGCAATTATGGCCTGCCGTTTACGTATGCTTTGTGTGCTATCCGTTCTATTTCTTAGTCAGGCTACATTAAGTTATTGGTGGGGTTTGCTGGTAAAGTAATTATTTGTTTTGAGTATGTTGAACTGTTTTTTTGTATTGAGATTTTGGGAAAGATTCGAAACTATACATATACGTCATTATTTAATATTGTTCTACCCCTTTCTTAATTTTTACAAGAGCCTTGTTATCATAACTGATGAACACAGAAGTCCTGCTTCATTAGTATTTCAAAGGTGGTGCATTAATGATACTCGAGAAAAGACTTGGAAATGTATGCAGTAACTTTTGCTTGGTGTTATTACGCTTATAATATGTTACTAGTGTATGCAAGGAGCTTGTTCCTCTTCCATTATTGATTTATATAAGAAGTGAAAAATCAAGCTGCTTAGTGCAAAGATTTCCTGTGGAAAGGTGGCCTTAATAGGGATCCATTTTTCGAAGAATGTGATTGATTTAACATTGTTAGCCTAATTACTAAAAGAAACATGAAAATGGTTATTTTCAGCTCTGTTAATAAATAGAATAGTTATTTTCAGCTTTAACGTTATAGAATGATGCTCAAATGGATATACTAAATGTTATGAATACCTGAAGGAATAGACTTGGGTTTAAATATGTATCTATGTATGTAAATATGTATACATACAAACATTAAACACGCAATCAATTCTTTCCATTACCTTTGCTTGCCTCAAAACTGCAGTTGTTATCACATATACTGTACATTTTGTTCAGCTTAAGCTTTTGTACTTAGCCAAATAGAGATTGCATGTCTCAGAAAACCTGAATTTGAATTCAATATGCATTAATTTATAGCTTTTTGATTCCATCGTTGTCAAGGGTTTCCTCCTATGACCCAGAAATATGAGCAAATCGTTAGAGTTGCATATTGTGTTCCTCAATTATTTCAGGAAGGAAAACTTTGTGTTGATTACACTTGGATATTTTGGTATTCTATAAAACCATATAACAATATCGTTGGATAGACATTTAACTGATATATATTTTTCACAGAACATCACCGAAAAGACCTGATGAATATTAGGATAGCTTGTTAAGTTCCTGATGTGATAAGCAATAATTGTGTTTAAAAGTATTCAAATAGAAAGTTTTCAGAACGAAAAACTATTTACCATAATTGAAGAATCAATTAACTAAGACCTTTTCAGTGCAAAATAATTCTCCTGTATATTCAAAAAAACTAAATTTTCCATTCTGCTTTTATAGGTAAAATTTTCATGCCATCAAAAATTACATCCTTGTAGTCATAAACATAAATTATTTCCTCATAGTTCCCTGCTAGCACAGTAATGCTTACATACATTTTTGTCAACAAGCAGGGTTGTCTGCACCTGAGAAGAGAATTATTTCTACGTTAGTAGTGTCCATTGGTGGTACAAGGCTGCTGGAGGACACCAATGGGCAATTCGTTCTGTAAGGGCAGCAAGTTGCTTGTCTCACCAGTAGGTCTTGCAGCTGCAAATCAGTTCAAGCTATTGTTGTCGAAGCTTTAAAAAATTATTCTCAAAGGGAAGAGCCACAAGCTTTTCCTGAAATAATCTTAAGTAATAAAACTACCCTAGCTTCTCCAAAAGCATTCAAAGGGTAGAAATGATCATTTCATTATAATCTTATAAACAAAAATGAGTTGCAGATTTTGATAAACAACAAAAGTTAGTTTGAATTGAATATTCAATTCCTCCAATTCACGTGTGATGATAAAATACCATGATGCAATCAAAACATATAGTGTCAACAGACATAATTTATTAATTATTCTTTGAAGTGATTTTCAAAGTTAAATTGTGTTAAAGCTTTGGTCACTAACACTTCCTCTTTCCATTATAATTAAACTATCAACTACGGAAATGCATACTTTATCTGTTAAGGTGGCTGAATGCTTTTAAGTCTTTCAGGATACTGGATATTGACACATTGTTTTTACATTTTTCTTTTTGACTTCTAGACAATACTTCTGTAAACTCACATTGTTTGTGTTTCTTTTCCATGTTTCTTGAAAAAAATTCAAAAGAGCACTATCGCAAAAAGTTTTATTTTTTCATTATAGCAACAGTTTTAAGTTCAACATCCAAAACATGTTTTGAATTGAATTTTGAGTAAGAAAATCTATCTGCCGTAGAATAATTTGAGCATTCCTTTGCTGCTTTCATTAATATGGTCATCCAAAGGGATGGAAGAACTCCTGAGTCCTAAAAAATCTAGCAGCGGATACTGGCACTACCTTTTGTCTTATAAAGCTTGAGCCAAGAGTACATTTACTAGAAAGCTTTAGCTTTTTCCTTGAGCCAGCAGAACTAGTCCTAGCAATCTCTTTCCCGTATTTGTGGGAATTACTGTCTTATACCTATAGCATTGGTGTAGAAAGTGTGTCAGGCTTTATTTATATGTGTGAGAAGTTGTACCAATTGTCATTTCCCTCCATCAAAATACACAATTTCTAGGTAATTTTCCCAGGTGCACCCATTTACATGCACAGTCAACTTTTACCCTTTTTCTTCTTCAATATTGTGTTATAGAGGTTGGAATGAATTGGTATTATCAAAATTACAGCATCCTTACATAAATTCAATCATGCTAGGCTGTACTTTGTGGAACAACATTCTGACAAAGTAAGAAAAAAGATCTTCGTAAATTTCCACACACACACTAAGTGTGGAAATTTACGAAGTTCTTTTTTCTTACTTTGGCATCCTTACATGATTTTTATTTTCTACTGCATGACACTGTTTTTTAATAATTTCACAACATTGCATGACTTTGTTTCTATTAATTGGAAATATTTATTAATTGGGCAATTGTCCGCAAGTATGCATTGTAGCACAATTATTAGCTTGAGCTACTTCTTATTCCTTATCTGTACTTTTCAACACACAAAATAGCAAGATTGTTAGGAATTCCATCATAAGCTACTTGCTGAGTATTTGAATGAAAACAAGGAAGAAGTGAAAACCATTACGTGAATTGTCAGTGGTTTCAGAGGTAACATCAGCATTGTTTCATTTAGTGCTCTCATGGTGAATTACATTGAAAATCACTTAAATCGAATGAAGCGTGAAATACAAAATTTCACATGATCATTTATATGATAGAATAATTGTTAAAAAAGTTTATTTTGTACACATAAACATAACACTAGCAGGCGACCCCTGATATAGAGGATAATAAACAGAATACATTTAACTGATAGGTGAACCATTTTTAAACACCTTATAATTTTACAAAAATTTCAAATTTTAGAATAAAAATTATTAGAAATAGATGTAAACTTTACATAAATATTTGGAAACTTTGACAGTTGTTGAAAGATTGACTCAAAATTTTCATATGAATTCAATGCCAAAATATAGCATACAAGGTTAGAAAAACAGCTACTATTACAAGAAATGGTAACCATGTTTTGATCCAAGCTCCATAACTGAAATAAAGAGACATTTTAATAAAATTAGATTAAATGTAATTTAGAAACTTCTCACAGCCAAGATTTAGAAAAGCTTACCTTATATATTTTCCATGAATGAGAAACATGAACCAAATTTTCACCATGTTCCACTTGCTATCATCGTAATTCATCAATGTGAGAGCATAGGCCACATGTGAATGACAATTGTCGCAGCAAAGATTATGCTGGAAATGCATGAAAGAATTTGCAAATCTTTTAAATGTTGAAAGTCACCTGTTATATCTGGTGGTAGTGATTGCAATTATCAGGTTAGGGTGTGATTATTTTCACTAACTAGCCAAAGTATTCATACCATTCTTGTTTTATATTCTTCGGATGCATAATATACAGCGCTATCCCACCCGGCGGTGCCTCCTTTGGCTTTGACTGGCGTTAACTCCCAATACTTTGTAGGATTTCCAAACGCCATCCTGTCTTCCGACACAACATAAGGCCCAGCAAAATCTCTTATGATTCCTTTGGACGTAGCAATACCCATATGCCCAATGATTGGAATCAGCCACCTAGAAACCCATAGGAACAATACCACAATCAATAACTGACGAGGAAGAAAATCTACTCTTTTCCAAATAAAACTCACGTCAAGAAAGGAATTGGAGTCCATACAACGCAAAATGGGTATCTCAGTAACTTATGATCAATAACTGGCGCCATATCGTCAGGACAATCGATGGCAACAGATGAATTTACATTGGTCCTGTCAAAGCTGTGGTAGTCAACCGAATTTTCCATCTTTGTCAGTCCACCATCTATGAAAATCGATTAAAAATTAAACCAGATAGTGCGTAAGGTAAATAGTTGGAAAACAATTTAACCATGCATTAAAATTCATTTTTGCAAACTTTCCTGACTATCATGTTTACTAAGTTTACCAACTTTACTAATTCCCGATTCTCGGCGCATTGCGATGCTCAGGTTAGAATTAAGATCAACAGGCCAAAGCTGCTAAAGTTTGCGTCTTCCTGAACTAATTATTGTTGAGAACCATTAAATAGTAACAAACGTGTGCTTACTTTGTAGATATTGTGTTTCATATAGTTTGTCATGATTTCAATTCCATATTGTCGCGGCAGGAACATTTTCAATCATCGTTTTGACATTTGAGTATAGCGCTATTGGGACGGCCAAACTGAGAAGTATATTGCTCGCAAAAGATTTTTATAAACTTCATCTTTCACTCTAAAGTATATTTGTAGTTGGTGAGGTTGCTGTGAAACCTGGAAGATGACACACACAAATTTAGAGGTTTGTGTTTTCTGAAAGTTGAGGTTAAATTTTATTGGTTATCCATTGTAGTCATCGATGCCATATTTAGCGACAATTGGAGTAATATAATCATAAATTTATCCTCTTTATCTCAAAGATGGAAGTGGAGGTGGACGAGGAGGCCTCGAAGGGAGAAGGTTTTAGACAGTACTACATTACTAAAATTGAAGAATTACAACTCATTGTAGCAGAAAAAAGCCAGAACTTAAGACGTCTGCAAGCTCAAAGGAATGAGCTGAATGCGAAAGGTATGATGTAGTATTCACAAATTCATTTAAATGATAGCTCATTTTTTAATATGACCGTTTTATATAGTTCGTATGCTGCGAGAAGAACTTCAGCTCTTACAAGAGCAAGGTTCCTACGTCGGTGAAGTTGTAAAGCCCATGGATAAGAAGAAAGTTTTGGTTAAGGTTCATCCAGAAGGAAAGTTTGTGGTCGATCTCGATAAGAACATAGATATCAATGACGTTACTCCCAACTCTAGGGTAGCTCTTCGGAATGAAAGCTACACACTTCACAAAATCTTACCAAACAAGGTAATCATTCTTTTGACGATCATGTTTTTAATGCCATGATACCTTTTCTAACAATCGGTGTATTAAATTTTAGGTGGACCCACTTGTGTCGTTGATGATGGTGGAAAAAGTTCCAGATAGCACTTATGAAATGGTTGGTGGACTTGATAAACAGATCAAGGAAATTAAAGAAGTTATAGAGCTCCCAGTTAAGCATCCAGAGCTGTTTGATGCCCTGGGAATAGCGCAGCCGAAAGGGGTCTTGTTATATGGGCCTCCCGGAACAGGTATGGAAATATCAATAATTTTTCTTGTTCTCAATTATTTTACTGTGGTGAGACGTAGGTCTGATTTGCCATTTTCACGTTTAATCATTTTTACATATGAAATTAGTATTCATAAAACGCTGTAAACAAAACTTGTTGAAATTAATTTAATATTGATAGTTTGAATAGATAAACGCTCAAAAATAACCATAAATGATGTCAAAATTGTTATCCTTCGTTACATAATCCAAATCATACCAGGATTTTATTAAATTAAAATCTCATGGATGTTTCTTCCTGTAAAAAAATTTAACAGAGAAAGTTAAAATATTGTTTGAATTAATAAAGTATCTATACATTTTCTTTTAAAAGTATTTTACAAAATCTGTGCTTTTTAAGCATCTGGTACATGACAGACAAATGATTGTTTATCCATTCCCATGACCCAACCTGTTTGATATAATTTCTAATGAAGTAAGGAAAAAGAACTTCGTAAATTTCTACACGTAGGTTTATTGTCTGACTGGTTTCGGCTCAGAGGCCATCATCGCCTCTGAGCCAAAACCGTTCTGACAATAAACCTAAGTGTGGAAATTTACGAAGTTCATTTTTCTGACTTTGTCAGAATGTCATTTCACAAAGTATGGCCTAGAACGATTGAATTCATTTATAATTTATAATATTAGTCAAATCTAACCAATAAGGGCAATATACATAAATCAACAAGTTACGTTCAGTTATTTCTTTCTTCAGGTAAAACATTGCTGGCTCGAGCTGTTGCACATCATACTGAGTGTACATTCATTCGAGTCTCTGGATCTGAACTGGTACAAAAGTTTATTGGTGAGGGTTCAAGAATGGTTCGAGAGTTGTTTGTGATGGCCAGGTAAGATTTCATTTCACATTTTGGAAAAATAATGTTTGTATTTAAAAGAAGGAATAGTTTTACTTAATAATGTGTTGTTAAGGTCCAAAATCATTGGATAAATCTCTTCTCTCTTCACTATGCCTATATTTGAGGAAGGGTGTGATTAATATTTTTCATAACTTTGTTGAAAGTGCTAGGTTTTCAAGTGGAGGATATTCACCGACTATTTTTGTGCATTTAAATGTTACTTTTATCTATAGCTCTTCAATTTTGCAATTATATTTGCAGTATAAATGAGACGGTGGCACTTCATATTTTCCACACAATTTTTAATATTCAACTGGTTTCCATTGTAAAAAAATGTGGAAACAAAGTGAGGCTGTCTCATTTATAGGTATAGCGTTCCATGAAATCCACATCCACAAAATGTTAGAAAAGGTATCACAGCACAAACATGATCAGTGTGTATGAGTGATTACTAAATCATCTCACATCGATTATTTTAGACTGATAAGTAAATATTCTTTGCTATTTCTTATAGTATGTTCATTTTATTTGTGCCAGTTTTGAATTTTGTTTTGATTTATTTCATCAGAGAGCATGCCCCGTCAATTATCTTCATGGATGAAATCGATTCCATTGGATCATCTAGAATTGAGTCAGGTAGTGGTGGAGACTCAGAAGTTCAGAGAACTATGCTCGAGTTGCTGAATCAATTGGATGGATTTGAAGCAACTAAAAATATTAAAGTGAGCTTCCTTATGATAATATAAATTATGTCTAAGCTCATTTGTGATAAATGCTAAAACTTTTTCTCCCATAGGTTATCATGGCAACTAACAGGATTGATGTTCTGGATCCTGCACTTCTTCGTCCTGGACGTATAGATCGTAAAATTGAATTCCCTCCTCCGAATGAAGAAGCTAGGCTTGATATTCTCAAAATCCACTCTCGGAAAATGAACCTTACCAGAGGTATTAACTTAAGGAAAATTGCAGAATTGATGCCAGGAGCATCAGGAGCTGAAGTAAAGGTAAATTTATAGCTTTTATTAATGTGAATTAATTCTCCTGATTTTAAACATTTTTCCCTCTTATTTCTTTTTTGAATATAAGATTGATAAATCTGATGTGGGCAAAAGTTGCCATTTCGTAATGCCCTCTCCTCTATTGCATCTGTCTCAACCAAAATTTCATATCACTTCACTACAACTTGTCCAACTGATAATATTTGCATTAGGTATAGATAAACATCCATTTTACAATAGCTTTCTTCTTTGTATGGTCATCCTATGCATATTTATATTATTTAACTTATAATGGTACCAAACTGAAAGATATAAGTTAGTTGAAATGCCTTGTCAAAGAATGATCAAAAAGAAATTAGCCTAGAGTCTTTTAAATTTTCAAATAATTCTAGATAACTGGTAAATAAGTGCAGTTTTTACCTTAAATGACTAGTTTTTGATGTGATTTTCTTGTTTTTGATAAACAGGGAGTATGTACAGAGGCTGGTATGTACGCTTTGCGAGAGCGCAGAGTGCATGTCACCCAGGAAGATTTTGAAATGGCTGTTGGAAAAGTTATGCAGAAAGACTCTGATAAGAATATGTCCATCAAGAAATTATGGAAGTAAAAGATTTCTACTTCCCAGCATGGATTTTATCATCATTAGCTGCCTACTTTTTGTAATTTCGTACAACTTTTCTGTAACAGTAAAGACCACATTACTGAAAGTGAGTTATTTTTAATGCTGTCTTGGTAACTTCCATGATTTTCTGTATGATCACTCATTTTTTTCATTGTTTTCTATTTAACTCTTTTACTTGAATTTTTGCTGATTTCCTGTATCATTCAAGAGAAATATAAATTAATATCATTAACTATCATTTGTTTTTGTCCAACATGCTTCTAGTTTTCAAATGTTAAAATGTGTTAGGTGATATATATATATA
>KZ308127.1:209791-308500 GCA_000376725.2 Ladona fulva
CATTGAGTAGTATATATATATATATATCTTACTTTCCAGCACACAAGTCATTGGGATTTTTGGCATTGCTCTGAGGTATACTGGTTTATGTTAATGGCATATTTACATAAGCTGTTGTCAGTGTATGATAGTATATAGTTAATTTCATTCTCCATATATCTTGATGAGAGTAGAACAAAAATAATTGTAGAAAGAAATTTGTAAATGAGACTAATTTTTCTAAACTCATTATATCAGCAAATATTTGTTTAATTGGTAGTATTTTCATATTGCTCCACAATATAACTAAATATTTGAAGAAGCAGTTACTTTGTTACTGATTAAAATGTTCTTTCATATTAGTAATATGCTTTAAAGGACTCTTGTCATGCCTTGGTTCTTTTTTCTTTTTCTTTCCCTAGCATTCAGAACCCTCTATTTCATAGTTATGCCCCTAGCTACATACCACTGGCCAGTTTAATGGTTATTAAAAGATGAGAATTAAAATAATGATGGCTGGTTCAGTATCTAAATATGCTTGTCTTGCTACTAACACCCTCTGCGCTTTAGCTCTCATTTCCAATTCCATCTATTGGATTTCTCCTTTCCTGTCTATTTTTCTCTTCTGCCCCATGAGTGAGATTTTACCATATATAACCCATGTGTAAGACATTTTTCCACCAAAAATGTAGGTTAAAAATCAGGGTGCATCATTCGAGGATATAGATTTTCTAGGGTATACATTATTATAGTTCAAGAATACAATTCCAAAAACCTAGCTGAAAATTATATGTAGACATGTTTTAAGTGGGTATATGCATAATATGTCTTTCCAGTGCTCTTATGATCCGTTATCTCCTTAAAGACCTCATCATTCCTCCACCATAATTCATTGTTCCATAGTACATCCTTCTCTGGTGCTTTTGTGAGTGATTCAGCTCCTTTTCTTTTCATTACTCTGGTATTACCCTCATAATATTCTTCAGCCACTACTTGCTCTAATAATAGTTTTAATGTGGAAGGTTTCATGTTTTCTATTTCCTATTTTTCTTTTCTGTAGTAGTCTAATTTTTATGCTAGTAAATGAGTTGCAAGTAAACAAAAATCTCTAACAATGGTTATGATAGCATATTTGCTCAATTTGTTCAATTAATCTTTTATTAAAATTATTGTTTATGAGCATGAGAATGAAAACTATCATTGAGTAATGTGGTCTATGCCAGCCAAAATTACTTCTACTAGAAATACAACTTCTCTTCTGTCAATCACCATGGAATATCATTTTAATAATATATAATAAGTAGTGGTATATCTTCTAATAGTGATATGTTTCATTTCCTTGATCATGCAAGAAATTTTCATTCTCTTGAAACTCTCAGTTTTTCTCTGTTACTTTTCATATTATGTTTGAATTAAGATAAAAGCTAACCTAAATATAGATTTGTTCAGGAATAGGGTCAAAGTGGCTGCTCTTCAAGACTTGCACATAGGAAATTCAAAGAAAAACTGACCTGATAAAAGTCTGACAGGACCAGTACTTGAATCTGGAATTTTCCACTTTGTGGGCTGATGCTTTCTCTAATTACGCTATTGATCTCGAATATTCTCTCATGCCATTTGGGAGTCTTTCTAGGTAAAGTGGTTTTGTCCAACTTTGTTGCATTGCCCACAGTCAACATCTTCGTTTACATGGCCTGTTCCTCAATGAGGTTTTGGTCATGGATAATGCCACAAACTCTGACAAAACCACTTTGCCCTTGCCTACAAAGTCTCCCAAAACAGCATGAGTGAATGATCTAGCACTATAGCTTTACGAATTCATTGACAGATACAACAACAGCCATGGTTGCATCTTACATTGAACACAGTAATAACTAGAAGTGAAAGAAGGTGTGCTTAATTTGATGTTAATGACTGGGTCTTGGGAATGTTTTCTGACTCCCAGCACTTTTACTCAAATTAAGGAAATAATTCATTCTGATTCTAGGTAGTTCTTCCTAAGGGAAGTATTCTTTCAGTGAAAAAGTTAGGTACATACACATACCTAACCTGTGAGTCTAAACTTTAGTTTTATATGAAGTTAACTGATCTAAAGAAATTTGTTGACTTCGTTGAAACCCGTTCACTCGGGAAAATAAAAGAAAGAGATTACAAGATTCGGTTAATTTTAACATATTTCCATGTATTCTTGTTAGCTTCAAATTCCGCAATATTTGTTAGCAACCATGACACCAAATATTATGCGCGAAGGATTTCATGAATGCTATTTAGTTTTCTACTAAATCATAGTAGAATCAAAAGATAGTACGTGGAATAACCCTTTCCCACTTCTATCTAATTGTGTGCTAATACATTAACTACAGAGTTCACAACTTAATCATTTAATATAATTTCGATCACCTTCTCCCTCTACACGTAATGAATAGAAATGGAGAGAGAAATCCGTTCACTGTGTACGCAAACTACGCACGAATAAAATTTCTTTGTCCTACTGTGGTTCGGAGCGAGAAACTTACCATAAATATACGACCGCTTGAGGAGTCTTTTTAAGGTCTATGATGGAAAGCACGTGAGAAAATGCGGAACCGTCTCCTGACAATCCTCTCACAAGGCATTTGAACTTGGGTGATTAGCAGTAATACATTCGCCCGAGACCAGTTTAATAGTAATTAAAAGATAAGAATTCGTATAGCGACACGGTAACGCCTGAGCCTACTTTTACGGGAATTTTAGCAACAGGTGATAAGACATCCAATGTTCATAAAGATTACCGCATTCTAAAAAAGTACAACCCGAAATCCCACACTCTCTAAACTTTATTAATATTATGAAATCTAAATTTTTTCTTCTTTTTCCTAATGCAATCAGTTCTTAAATTAAATCTACGATGAAAAGTATACACCAACAAACGCAGGAAGTGCTTCCGAAATCTTAGTAACGTTCCCTTGAATGAATACAGTTATACGTTCTACGCACTACGAAGAATGTCAGCATTAATTAAGGTCACTGACATAAAAAGTAGGTTTTCAAAGATTGACGTCGAGATTCCAAGTAAAGAATCGCGTCCTTCAGTTCGTTCGCGCGCTAACGCTAAAAAGAAAATAATTTACACAACTAAGCGAAAACTAAGCAATGGATCAAATCTTGCGTCAGAGTTGAGATGAGTCTTCATTGATTGAGAGTATGAACGTCAGTTAAAGTATAATTTTGAGGATAATACATTATAATTCGAATAATATAAAACTATCTGCATCTTATTCCGCAATAACGCTCTTTTCTGACACTAACAAGCCGCCATTTTCAAAGACCTTGCACCGCTGATCCCTCACGGTTATACGCGTATATGGAAAATCGTGGGTTTTCCAACCGAGTAGGCGTAATATTTAGGAGAGCCGACCAAACAACTTGGCAGTCGATGGTTTGAGTTCGTGAATCTAGCATGCAGAGTAACAGAGAAAAAGTTACCAAAGATAAAGTGAAACAGCTGCAAGAATTGGTTAGGAATCTTCAGCTACCGAATCGGCAGCAAATAGACAACGGATCGCCGAAAAAAGAGACTAATGTTATCCTAGACAAAGATGTAGAACTAGAGAAAGTCAAGGATGATTACTCTACCGATATTATTTTTTTAGAGAAGATAGATTTTTCTGATGAGCAAACTTGGTATTGATAATTTCAGTGTTATTTGATTTGTTGTGTATAAAGTGTGGATTTTAAGTGATGCAAATTACAGGTTATATGTACCAGAAAAGGAGTCTTACAGTGGTAATCCGATTGAAGAGGATTATGCAGAAGAGCAAAAGTGAAAAAATATTCTATTTGGAGCATTTGAACGGTATTTAAGAACCTTGTATGTACTTCATTGTCATCATTCCTATTATGATATTCTTTCTCCTTGCATAATAATACTTCCAACATGTTTGCTTTGACAGTAGAATGTATGATTCACTCTTGAGAGTATTCAGGACTGATACATTTACCATATTTTCTTAAAGTAACTTAAGCATACATATGTATGAGATATCTTACAGTAAACAAGCATTGGCTTATTTGTTCACCAAATTTGTTACAGCTCTGAAAAAGAAGAAACAAGGGGATGGTTGTGCCATTTTGTTCATTATTAAGACAATTACCTAAAGATCAACAGAAGAAGTGTGTTTTTGTTAAATGCCATTGACTTCGTTCTCTAATTATTCCATAAGCTATGTCTGGAATTTAAACATTTTTAAGTAATATATGAAAATAAAACATTATTTAAGTGGTAAAAAATTTTATTTGTTTGTAACTGGGATGAAAACTTTATTTGTTATCATAATATGAGGGCTGTATGATAAGTACCTGTGATAGGCAAGAAAACAGTTTTTTTAAGTTCTTTTAAATTTATTTCTCAATATAGTCTCCTTTTAACTTAATACATTTAGTCCAGCAATGTTCTAACTATTTCAAGCCATCCAAAAACTACGTTTTGTCGAACTCTGGAAAATAGGCCTCTGTTGTGGCGATGACTTCCTTGTTTGACGTGAATCGCTTTCCCCCAAGCCATTTTTTCATGTTTGCAAACAAAATGAAATTGCATGTGGCCAAATCTGGCGAATAGGGTGGATGAGGTAGCAATTCATGCTGTAATTCGACCAGTTTTGCTGTGGCAATTGCAGATGAGTGAGCTGGTGCGTTGTCATGATGGAAGATCACTTTTTTCTTTGCCAAATGGAGCCGTTTTTTCCTCAATTCAGCATCGAATTGGTCCAATAAATCAGCATAGTACTGCCCTGTGATTGTCCTTCCCTTCTCCAAATAGTCGGTGAAGATGATGCATCACGAATCAAAAAAAAAAAAAAAGTGGCCATGACTTTTCCGGCCGATGAAACCGTTTTCGCATTCTTTGGAGCAGGTATGCCAGGTGAAATCCACTGTTTTGACTGTTCTTTCATTTCTGACGTGTAGTAATGGATCCATGCTTCATCAACAGTCACAAAATGCCATAGAAACTCTTTCGGATTGCGCTTAAACATGTCCAAACAGTGCTCTGAAGTTGTCATGCAATTCCATTTTTGCTCCACTGTGAGCAAACGCGGCACCCATCTCCCCAATAGCTTTCTCATGCCAAATTTTTAGTGTAGGATACTTTGTATGCTATCAATTGAGATGTTTACAATGTCAGCAATCTCTCTTATCTTCACACGATCTGCTAGCACAATATCACGTTAACCATATCCTCCATAGTCGATCTGCTAGCACAATATCACGTTAACCATATCCTCCATAGTCACCTCAGTCGGACGGCCTGGGCGCTCTTCATCAAAAACGAATGTTCAGCCATGGTTGAATTCATTAAACCAATATCTGATGGTAGTCGTTGAAGGTGCATGGTCCTTATAAGCAGCATACAACTTCACCTTGATATCCTTACACGTCTTCCCATCCAAAAAAAAAAATTGGATCACTGATCAATATCCATGGTGGCAAGCAAACACAAACTTGACTACTTTCAGCAGCTATCAAAACAAAACTACTCAATTAATCTGTCTAAAATTTTTGACAGTCATATACCTAAAGACAGCGTTAAATTATGGCATACACATTTTGTGTCAGTGATTCCATCAGTTGCTAAACACGTACTTATCATGCAGCCCTCGTATACATCTAGAGAATACACAATATAATTGAATTAATTTAAAAAAGAAAGAAATTTCTTTCCACAGTATTTTTAAATATAGTCTTAGTAAGTTCTGTAACATAAAAAGATCTTATAATTTATCTTCAATTTATATTAATTAGTTCTTGTAAATGACCCATTCTTTTCTGAAGATGACTCCTGAAATGGTTGAAACATCAATTTTAATCAAAGAAACAATCTGGTCGGAAACCCAAGAAGCCTTCATTCTAATTCAATCTTGTTTGAAAAATAACTTCTGCATCTGAATGATTTTTTTTTGTGCCATTATGAAAATCTACCTTTGAGTATTTATATAACTTAAATATGTGTAAAGAAGTTATTCAATTTCTTTGTGTAAATTTTCTTCATAGTAATATTTTTATTTGAATGAAACATCTTGAGTATGTCAGAGCATGTGCTTCCTAACGGTTTAATGCTGGCAAGGGGCATTGAGATGACATTTGATCAGTAGATCCTAACCTGAGGAGAACATCTGGAGATTATTGGCCAGGCCAAAGTGAAAGTGTTTGCACTTGCACCAAACAGGTCAAAAGAGGCCAGTAGGGAAGTCTGTACTGTTTGTTAGCAGTAAATGCTGCACATGACTTGAGTACAATTAGGCTGATAATCAAATCTATTGTATCACCACTTACCTTAAGCATTGTGCTTATGACCAAACCCATGGTGGACAGCAGATGTCTGTTTGTCTAGTCCATGAGCAAATGATACATGCACAGAGTGGAAAATTGTTGTTTGAAATATGAGAGGAATCTAAGTTAAAGAACATGAAATACACAAGAGATTTGATTGTGTTGTATTAGAGATATAATGGATAGGAACCAAAGTTATGTATGAATTCGCAGCCTGCAGTGGATAAATACTCCAGATTGTTTAATGTTTGGTGTGATTTTGAATGCAAGGAGTAAGATGTGCAGGAGGAAATGAAAATATGTGGTAGTTAGAAAAGTATGTGATACTTAGGTCACTATGAATCCATATGAAAGCTATAATCTGCACAATAATGTAGGCTGCATGAAGTGCTCTTGAGGGTGATGTAAGTTGCTTAGATAACAATGAGTGTTAGAGGAATTAGGCTGTTGTTTCAAAAGAGTAAGATCTCTATGAGGTATTAATCACACTAGGAGACATGCCAAAAAATTCTCGTGTATCCCTTTTTGGACATGCGATAAGTTTGCCACTCCTGGCTCAAGTTATTTACTATTCAACACAGACGTCCTTTTCAGTTCAGAAACTAATCACACTTTCACTATCATCATTCATTCTATGGCCCACACATGGGTCAATGCAAGACAAGAGTCTTCTCCAGAGGTAGTGGAGGACCTTTTGGGATGTCACAGAGTAAATGGTGACAGTGAAAGTGGAACTTTGATCCATTTTGATGAAAACAAGAAAATATTCTGGAACTGAATGGAAGATGAGAGAATGGTAGATAAAATGATACCACAAGTGGAGAGCTGAGAATGGTAATGTTGTTTAGACTGAGTGAAAAAAGGGGAGGATGTTATGAAAAGTTTGTTGTATGAAAATTGGCAAATGTGATCAAGGACAATAGAGAATAAATGCAGCAAAGATTAAACCTCAGTGTGCATGAATATAAAAAAATGCCTGATGATACAGAGAAAAGGGAAGTTAACAGTTATGGATTAAATGTAAGAGAAATGATAAAATGTGGATGCAACAGAATAATTAGCAGGACCTGCGATTAATTTTAACTGTTCATCAGAAACTCAGTTGTCCCAGATGATTGGAAAAATGCTTTAATTGTTTTGATGTAGGTACAAAGGGAAGGGATGTAAGAGATATTAAACCACAGAGCAACAAGTTTATTATATGAGTGGAGACACTATAATACGAAATTCTGATGAAAAGAGATGATGGCCACGATTAAGGAAAATTAGAGACTATAAAGTATTATACCAATTAGACTACGCACAGATCAAGAGTGAAAATTTTTGTATAGTTGAATATCTTTTGATAATTTCAACATAAAAAACAATGAATTCATGGATTCTTGTTCAAACTGTAATGGAGCCGAACATATTTAAAACATTTTATTCAGTATAATAAATCGCCATTCCTTATGTTACATTTCCTGTTTTGAGTTGACACTCCGGCCTTCAATCTCGGTGAAACGCATCCGCTGATGCTTGACAGCCGATGTCAGAGCCCTCAGCGCTACTAACGGGTACGACTTTAATTAAAATAGCATGAGAAGGCTTACTGGCGCAAAACCCGCAAAACTATCATCACTATCATCCATTGCGCGCCTTAACCGGCTAGGGTTTGAGACATTTTCCCAAAATCAAACCGTGGTTAGAATTCTACAGTTAATTGGCGTATATTACGCCTATAATAATGGCGAACATTTCTATGGATAAGGATACTTTTTTCCGAAGGTTAAAAAGAATTTACACGGCATGGAAGGTAAGAAGCCGAATTTTATTAGTTTCCTAAATTAATTTTTTCTTAAGTACAGTAATCTATTTGCTTTCAAACGATAGTTAAATTAGAATTAAAATATTTCATCAATCGAAGCATAACCTTTACGTTCATTAGAGCGTAGAGTTAACTAATGTTGTTAGCTACAATTCTGTACATTGTCAAGTAGCATGCTTAGTTTCCTTTTCAATGCATGGGTTTATCAGGAAAATTATGTACTTCATTCATTCGTTGCTGCTTTTGTTGACCTAGTTAGAATCAAATGTGACATTGACATTATTTTAGTAAATAAGAAAGCTAACAAATAAATTCATTCTTGTGTGACAACCACGAGCATAGAAAGGGAATAGCATTGTAGAAAGTCTCACGAAAAATATTGTGTGGAAAGTAATTGTATTACCGTATTCCCATTACATGTCGTAAGTTTATTACGTAAATCTTGTATCCTGACAGGACCTAAGTTATTTGCTGGGGCTAGTGGTCAAGGCACTTAGATGTTTTAAGTTTTTGAATGAGTATACGCAATTTTGTGTGATATTTTTTGGAAATCAATGATAAGATTGTGGTTGACCTCATTGTTATTGAACGGTTATTTAGCAAACTTTTATTAAAATCACAATGTATTTTACCTCTCATATACAGTTGTCACATATAGGCAGGACCGTATCTAGGTGGTAAGCGAGGTTAACAAAGCATCATGTTGCTCCGAGTATGACTTCTCTTACTATTTTTACGGTTAGATGGCAAAGAGAACACCTTCAAAAGACATTCTATCTGGGTGCCTAAGTTCCTATAGTAAACTGCATGTAAGAATGCTTCCAGTAGAATGAATTCCCGTTTTTCCCGAGGAAATATTTTGCGCAATATTTTTGGCCTGATATTCTATCATAATCTATTTCATAAGGGATGCGGAGGAAATGAGGGCTGCATTTTGATCAGAAATATATATTTTCATCTTTCATGGCGCTGCTGCTCTGGATGGGCTTTGGTCTCCTTTGCAATAAACCTCCATGTCCTTTATCTTCTCTTCACCTTCATTAGTTTTGGTCGTGCAATACATTTTCTCCTTGTTGGCCTTCCCTTCTTTCTTTTGAAAATCTTTTGGCTTTCATAAGCCTTTTAGGTATGGAAACATCATCCTGCCTGTTTTCGATGACCCAGCCATTATAATCTTTAGTACTTTTACATCTTATAGTATCCTCCCATTAAATTATCTGATCTAAGCCTCGATTTTATCGAATCCTTTAGGGGCCATTATTTTGAGATTTGTCTCCTTATGTTTGAGTTTCATAATTTTCTTCTTTTCAAAGTTCCCTGCAAAGCAAATGTTGATTCTGACATGCCCAAGTTCAACTTTCTAAGCATACATTGATTATTTTTGATAATTGCTCTAATTTTGGATCTATTGTTAATTTTTTAATAATTGAAATATGGATTGAGGTTGTTAGCTTTATGCCCTACCACCATCCTGGAGGACCTGCTTTTTCTCTGCCCCCCTGCCATTTAATAAAAAAATTATAATTCCAAAATATCGTGATCAATCAGAGATAGGATTCAAGCTTTCCCTAAATTTTGTGGTTGATGAACTGTGTGTGGTTGATGAACTAGTAAAAAGCTAACTTTACAAAAGGAGCAACCTCTTGAGTAGATGTATGCAATAGTGATGGTGATGTATTATGTACTGTTGTTACTGCAGATTTATTTTTAGATCAACGTATCTCTTATTAATGTATCAAAATGATCTAGTTGTTAATTTTAAAATGGCTAAGCTCAAATTATCCCACGTACCAAATAAAGGTTAATTTTGGTTAATTCCTCTACTCAAGCTCACAGATTTGCTAGAATATTATTTAGTATCAAAACAATGTTCAAAATTTGGGTGGGCAACTATGTAAACCCCTTTCCTTTAGTAGGGTTGGAAGGATGCGACATCTGATAATTATAATAATGCATGTGTTGCATTGGGAAGTCAGCCATTAATTAATGTGGGATTATGAAATATGAATCTAAATTTCTCTCTAGCATTTCATTTTTGTTATTTACATATTTTGGTAGGCTTACAGGCTGTAGCATATCTTCCCATTTGTAAGAGGGAAATTGTCAAGGGTACCTAGATCGGGAATGATTAAATTAAATTCATTTTGTTGCGATAAATCACATAACTATGTAATTAGTGTTATGTCTCATTAGAAAAATAATTATGGAACATTATTTAACTCATTATCACCGATTACCAACATTTTAGCAAATAATTGATTCATGGTAAGTTTTACCATTTAGTATGCAAAGGGCCAAGTTGCAGATGATTTACAACATTCTCAGTTCCTTCGGAAGTGCTATAAAATCATGTGTTACTCTTCAGTACAGTCAGATCTGTTTACTTGCTACTATTGTTTTCGGTCTAGTCAGCCTAAAAAATTTCTTACTGGCTAAAACTTGCACCAAGAAAGAGGGGCTGGGGAAAGCCCTTTGGATTTTTTAGTCAATTAATTATTTTCTTTGACCAGAATTTTTGCATTAATTCTTAGTATGTTCTAAATTGGCAGCTTATACCTCTCAAAAACATCTTTGAGATAGTCTTTCTTTAGTAGTTTTTTAGGTACGCTATAAACAAGTCCATTACTTGTTCAGTGTTCACTTTACGTGAGCTACATAAACATTAATTTTCCAACTCCTTGTTTTGCCGTTTTTCTGTCTTATCCCTTTTCCCATATATCATCAGCTCCTATAGAATGATTTATGTTAGACTAATCATGGCTGCAAAAGAAACGTTCACCATGCTACATGGTGAACCATAGGCCGTTCCGATAATGCAAGAAAGATCAGAGAAATAGATGCCAGAACGAATAGATTCAAGAACTCATTCTTTCCGCGAACGATACACAAAAATAATCGATTAGGGAAATAGAGTCATGGTGCATGTACCCCCTGCCACACGCCGAAAGGCGGCTTGCAGGGTAAAAACATAGACATAGAAACTAGCCGTTGAAAAATTCATGTTTGAAGATAACATTTTTCAAGTCATTTTGCAATGATTTGCAAGTGAAGGCTCCTTCACAGACTCATTCATTTGATTTGTGACATGTATAATGTAATGAATTACATTTTAATGTTTAGGTTTGATTTGTATGTCATCAACACTGGATAGTTGGCATGCATGTCATGTATTTTCCCACCCTGTTTTGGTAAAGATTAGAGTCTAATCTACGCACACTTTCAAGCCAATTTTATGAAAAAAATATGCCATCTGATGGTGGATATCTTACCCTCATAGCCATTAAAATTTTTCCTCCTTATATCATTAATCCTTCATTCCTATGCTTTAGGTGTTGTGGTTAGGAAATGTTCAAACTCAGAGACATATCATATTTCAATAAAGTTTTCTGAAATTAAAATGTGATTCTGATGATTTCTCTTCTCAGTTTCATCTTGCTTTCTAATTGACTTCACTTGAGCGAAATTTCTAAAAACTAGAGAAATTTAGTCAATTGCTTCAATTTTATTGGAAGAAAATTGTTTGCTCATCTATAACCGAGTAAAATAATAGGATATTGGGCAATTTAATTTTTTAAATTTCATATTAGGGTTTGTGGACAGCCAGCAAACCATTTGTAGTTTTTAATATTCATGATTTTACTTTTCAGCAAGGAGGTGATGAGATAGGAAGAGCTGATGTATTAGTATCTGCTGTTGGTGTAGATGAAGAAGTAGTTTACAGTAAATCCACTGCCCTGCAGGTCTGTAGTAGGATAACTTTGAGGGCAGTTTATGCTACAAAATGAGGTTGTGTTTTATTTAATACCATCTTGCTTTTACCGGCAGACATGGCTTCTTGGTTATGAGTTAACTGATACCATTATGCTACTTGGAGAGAAGGAAGTTGTGTTTCTTGCAAGCAAAAAGAAAATAAGCTTTCTGAGACAAATTGAAGGAAAGTCCAAAGTAAAAGAAGAAGATGAGAAGGTTTTTGTTCCCCCAGTTAAGCTGCTTGTCAGAGATCGGGTATGTATTTGATAAACTGGGGAGTAGGATATGAATTTTTGAAAAGAATTTCCCTTTAATTGTACCTATTGCTATTTTGATAGGGTGATGAAGATAAGGCTAATTTTGCTGCTTTGGTGGCATCTATTAAAGCCAGCAAGAATGGAAAGGTAGCTGGAATTTTTGCCAAAGATCTATTCCCTGGACCTTTCACAGAAGCATGGAGAGCAGTACTTAAAAAGGAGAATATTGAAACGGTATGATATCATGTTAATTAACGCCTAAATATTTATATTGGTGGCCCTCAGTAAGAGAAAATTGAGAACATGACTTATTATGAGAATTACAATTCTAATTACCAAAATTATTTATTTTATTCATCTTCAAAATAAATCTACTAAAAATCAAGTTTTGAAAAGTAATCAATTCTAGGAAATTGTGTAGTTCCATATGCTGAAGGAAGAAAACAGATTCGCCATTTGAATTGATGAAGGGATTTCCTTTGATCAAGCTCTTGAATTTCATGAAAGATTTGAAATATAATTGATGTTTTTGTAAATTTCTGCATATTGTCTTTCTATTGACCCTCAGATGATTTATCAGAATGTCAAATCTATAACTAGAACTCAAGGATTTCTCAAAATCATGCTGTACTGCTTTGGAGATAGTTTCAAACTAAATCAAAAACAAGTATTGTCATGGAGCGTTACTGCAAAGATCTCGGCATGAAAAGTCTCAACAAGGTTATTGTGTAGTGATGAGAGAAAAATAACTTTTTATACTCAACAGTTGGTTTTTCTGTGAACTTTGTGACTGCCTTAAGCATTATTCAAATTTGGTAACTATAAGATTTTATTATTAATTTATTTCAGATTGATGTCAGTGCTTCATTTGCATATTTGATGGCTCCCAAAGAGGATTCTGAATTGTCTACCGTGAAAAAAGCGTGTCTTGTTTCTGTTGACGTTTTCAACAAGTATCTAAAGGACCAAATTATGGAGATTATTGATTCAGACAAGGTGAATACTGCAGCATTATCAAACATCTTTTTTTCATTTTTATTCTCAGTAATTCTTGGATGTCGCTAACATTTAAATGGAACGAATATTCTGTGCCTAATGAGATATTTTTCTTTTCAGAAAGTGAAACACTCAAAATTGGCTGAAGGTGTTGAGTCAGCTATTACAGACAAGAAGTATGTTACCGGTGTTGACACTACTCAAGTTGACATGTGTTATCCACCAATTGTTCAGAGTGGCGGGAATTACAACCTAAAATTCAGCGTTGTCAGGTATGCTCCTAGCCATTGCTAATTTTTCTTTTGTTTATTCATAATGGTCATGGGACACATATTGTTCAATATGTCTCATGGGAGCATATTATTGTTAGTTCTTGATTTGGGTATCTCAAATGTCCAATTTAAAGTAAATAGGAACCAATTTATTGTTTTTAAGAAATGATCAACTGAGTCTCTAATTCCACAATTGCTTATGTTTTGAAGTTTGCCACATGTACAAGACAAAAGGATAAACAGAAGTGAAAAACATCGACATTTTTCACTTATGTCTATCCTTAGGTTTTCAGGCACACATTTCTACTTGCAAAGTTTACCTCCTTTCCCTCATCATTTTTATTTCCTTAGGGGGGAATTCCCAATCCATCTCTTTCTGAGTTGGCTGCCTCGATGAGGACCTCTGGCGGTGGTTGGTGCCACTATGTGGAGCGCCACTTGCCTTGCTCACTAAGCATCCCATTAACAGAGTGGAATTGTCTTGGCATGATAGTTTAGTGGTTAGAATACTTGGAAAGTGAGACCTGGGTTCAAGCCCCATTCATGTCAATATTTTTCACTTCTGTTTATCCTTAGTTCTTACAGTGCACACATGTAAATGCAAAGTTTACCTCATCTTTAGTGAAAAGTTGATGCTGTATTCTTAGATTTTAGGGAACCCCTTGATGACATTTGTAATCATAAATGGACATATGCAATAAAAGCTGAAATCCATAGGCTTGCTATCTGAGAACAGTGTGGAGTAACAGGTGATATTGCTTCCAACATTGTTTTAGTCACCAGGGTTATCCAGTAGGGTAGCTTACTCAGACTTTTGCCATTCTTAGTTTACTTTAATGACTTTACTTTAGTAATCAGATTAGTAGAGACATAAGGATTTTTGTGGGCAACATAATTGCTTTCTAGTAGTTAAACAGGAAAGAGGACAGATAAATATTTCCCAAGGATTTAAAAACGTGAATTGTATGATGATTGGTAATTACAGCTTGATGAAAGAAAATGCTATATAGAAAAACTTTCTGAAAGAAACATCTTTTAGATGAACATTCCTTCAGTTTTTGCAGAAGAAATTTGGTAACAGTAGGCCCATATAAATGTCAAGGAGTTATCCTCTTGTTATCTTTAACATGGGTTAACCTCATTATAAACATCTTTTGAAGGGCAAAAAAGAAACCTGTCTTGTTTTGGGCAAATAATCCTTAGTGGTGAAGAAAAAGTCTGTGAACATTGTTACAACTAATTAGAGTACATCTTGAGTATTCATGCAACAATTGCTGCCTTTTATAATTAGAAAAGGATCACAGAAGGGCAATATAATTTGTTAAGAATTTTTGTTGAATATCTGAGTTTGACCTAGATGCTTCTGGAAATGAGATCTCAAGAGAAAAGATTATCTAAAATAAGGTTGTATTTGCTCATTATATTGTGAGATATTCTTTGATGATTCTTTGATTCATTGGTGTTGCAGGTATACATTCTCCCCATTCCTGGGGATGATAAATCAGGGAAGTTGATACTAGAATTAATCTTTTCCAAAATTCATTATTTCTGCAGATATCTCAGTAGTAATTAAAGGAAAATGGATTGCACTGTGCATGCACCACCTACATGCTGAAAATCAGCCTGAGGCCTTAAGATGTTTATTAGTTAGACCATTTTAAATAACAGTTTCTAGTGATCATGTATGCTATCATTTTCTGAAGAAACAGTTTCTTTGTAATTTATCAAGTTGATTATTGTGTTATATGAAAATTTTCTTTGTTTTACAAGATAGCTCATCTCAATAAAATCTTGATTGATTTTGTTTTGTAAAATTTCACATGATATATTTTAAGAAGAAGAGGTAAAATAACTTAGTTAGTTTTCTTTTAGTGTAACAGTTCTTTTGTATACTGGAGTTTATTATTTAAGAATCTTTTGATTTAAAAAAGCAGTTTCACAAAGTATTGGCAGCTCGTAACATATCAATATTATTAATAGATTGTATTGATATTTTCTGTTTCTGAAATGTATCTTTCTTTATCCCTTCATAGTGATAAAAATATTCTCCATTTTGGAGCTATTGTATGTTCTCTTGGTGCAAGATACAAGCAGTACTGTTCTAATATAGTGAGAACACTACTAGTAAATCCAACAGATGCTGTCCAGGTTAGTATTTTAACTGCTACTTAGTTTACTCATCATGATAGTTTATGGCTGAAAAACATTATCTTACTCTAAGTTTTCTGGTGGAATTTAGTTTGAGAAGGTATAAATCCATTATAAAATTGCATGAAATCATCATATGATAAATATTTAACTGGTCTCAATTGTAATCTCAAATAATAATTTGTCTTAATATCTTTCCTAGGAAAATTATAACTTCCTTCTTAGTGTAGAAGAGGAAATCTTGAAAGTATTAGTCGCTGGTGCAAAGCTGTGTGACGTTTATGATGCTGGTGTTGCCCTGGTGAAAAAAGAAAAACCACATTTGTTGGCAAATCTGACTAAGAACTTTGGGTATATTCCTTTTATTTTCTTTTATTTCTAGACCCACAGTATGAAAGATTACCCTTCAGGTTTTTTTTTTGGATATACTAATAAATTGATGGAAGTTGGACTATTCAGAGTATTTCTTTCCAATTCAGGTGCTCTGTCTTGGGTTTTTGTTTTATTAAATTTAGGGAGCTACATCTTAGTTATTGTTTAACATCTCATTTTGTCTTTAAAAATAATTGCTCAATGTATATGTTGAATTAATATTAGGTAAAAATTTCAATTCAGTTCTCTAGATTTATTGGTAAATATTCTTGAAAAGTTTTTTATGGTTGATTGTACCTTTTCCCGTTTGTTTTTATATCAGATTTCATATTAAAGTAATGACTTGTAGAGATAAAATTTACGTTTATATACAATTATGTGGTTCAGCATATTACTATTAATGTCTAACAAAGTCAAAATTTTAGGTTTCCATAATTTATTGAGCTTATACTCTTGTGTCATCTTTCAGATTTGCAATGGGTATAGAGTTCCGAGAAGGTTCTTTAGTTATTGGCCCGAAAACTACATCAGCTGCTCAGAAAGGGATGGTTTTCAATGTGAATGTTGGACTCTCAGGTCTTACCAACCCTGATGCTTCTGATAAAGAAGGGAAAACATACGCTCTTTTTATTGGTGATACAGCTCTTGTGAATGAGGTAGTGATTTATTTTACTCTCATGTTGGAATGAAAGTATTCCATTGTTTACAATCCCAATAAAAGCTAACCTTCTTATGATGTCTATCTATTTTAATTGTTGAGATTTGTGGTAAAACCAAAAAAATTTGCTTTCGGTGGTTTTCTAAATTTAAAAACTAATATATAAGTTATCTCAGAGAAGTATATTTTTACATGAACTCATCTAAGTATCTATCAATACTCTTCTGATGAAATTACATTTTTAAGTTACCAATAGCAAACTCAAATAATATTGAACATGCTACAAATTTAAGTAAATCTATTGCTTATCTTGAAGGAAATAAATTTGAAACTGCTATTGAGACCTTGTATGGTGAGCTACAGCAGGTTTTTTCAGGGCAGGTTTTCCTCCGCTAGGTTGAATACTTGGCAGAAAACTATCCCCTCACCTATGTTTGCTGTAAACTATTATTTTGTAATTGTATCTTTTATGATTGTAATTTTTAGTGTTTCTGATTGTATTATTATCTAATGTTAAAAGCTACCAACTGAATTGCAAACCACTTTGCAACCTTTAAACTTGTGATAAGAAAATCTGTGTTAGAGGATCACCTCTATTAATAAGTGCTATGATGTTTAAAAATTGTAATAATCAATATGTAACACATCTCAACAGGACCAGCCTTGCTCCATTTTGACTCCCTCTAAGAAGAAGATGAAGAATGTGGGTATATTTCTGAAGGATGAAGAAGAAGATGAGGAAGAAGAGAGTGCTGCAGATGGAGTGGAGGTGGTTAGTGGAAACAGGGATGATAACAAGAAGGGCAATGATTTGGCTGTTAGAGGCAAGAGAACTGCTGTGCTCGATTCTAAACTCCGGGTGAGCATAATTTACTCTATACTCCAAGTATATTTCATATTCATTGTGTCTTGAGAGAAATTGTCTAACTTTTTAGTCATAATAGCCAAGCTCATACAAGACGAATCTCATGTATCAGAAAATCGTATTTGTTAGTTGATTTTTAAAATATGGATTGGGATTTTTTATATGGATGAGAATATCAAATGCAAACTAATGTCATGGATAACATTTACACTTCTGTAAAGTTAGTCTATCAGGCTAGCATCATGATGTAATTTTTAACGAAACAAGAAAAGACGGCTTTAAAATCCTTGGTCAAAATATCTCTAAAATTACCTACGTATCATATAATGTAGATTAAGTGATGGAAATGGCTTTAAAATAACCAACTAAATTAAAAATTTTGTTTATATCTATCATAATGCAGAAATGTTGCAGTTTTAAAACTGTCCTTAAGCATAAAGTATGCTGTTTGACTGCAATCGATCTTCCTTTGCCCCAAAAAAAATATATTACAATGTAATCATGCCTTTATTTTGTTCTACATATTTATTTGAGGTAATTTTAGTGCTGTACTGTATGTGTGGATAGATGTTGAAGGGACTCCATTGTACCGTTTTGCATCAGTGTGCCTGAATGCATAGTAATATTCTGGAAATTAAAGTAATGTAATATTGTTCATGTAATCAGTGTAATGTTGTAGGCTGGTGCTTAGAAGCTGTCTGTGAAAAACTCCTTAAGTTTACTTCTAGTTGAGTTTACAGCTAAAATATCATTTTATTGAAGTGATTAATCATATGAAACTATTCTGGGCTATTATTTTCAATGCATTTCTCTTTGTTGTATCTTTGGAATATCTTTAGTATGGAAGAATAACATCTAAACATTTGTCTATAAGAGATTATGTGAATGCTACAATAATGATAATAATGTGACTTTATTCAGGCAAGATTGAGACAATCAAGTCTCTTCTTACATCTAACCCTTAACAATGAGAGTAAAAGAAACAACATTATAAATAATGCCTCATTCTTGTTGACCTTTATCTTGAAATGATAAGTCTTATGTGGCTTCAAAGTTTATGTTGGTTACTTTTTAGTGAAGAAGAGATGAATTTCTGAATCTCATAGAAGGTATTTGTAAGGATTAAGAATGACATATTAAGTATATTTTATATTTTGAGGTTTTGAAATTGGGGTATATTTCCTCAATTCAAAATGTGATTGGTAACCTTAGGAACTATTTTAGCAGTCACACTTTCACTGCTGCATGTTAACAATGTTTTTCTTTTTCATAGTACAATGGAAATTCAGTGAGTATATCCCTCTTGAGAGGTTCTAAAGGTTAGCATGTTATCCTTTAAGTATAGTTAACCATTTTATTTTGACAGTGAAGGCATTCTCAGATGCATGTGAAAGTGGTGTAATGAAAAAGGTATTTGTAAAAATTGATTTAATATAAATTTTAATTTTCTTTGAGAATTTTTCAGTGGAAATATAAAAGCATTGTTCAATTGTGTATGTTTTGAAGTTCATTATTTTTACTGCATGAAACACACTATCAGTTAACATTTACTCATATTATTTGTCATTTTTGGAAGGTTTGCACCTTGATACTATGTTCTTCAGTTTATATAGCAATGGGAATAGATGAAGAGGAAAGATGTCTCTTTGCTTTGGCAATAATATGGTAATAAGTTGGAATTGCTTCTCTCTGAGCTAATATCTGTTTTCTACAAATTTTAGACACTTAGAGCATACTTTTGTTTGTATATGTGCCATGCAGTAGTTTGATGTTGCTGAATCTGTCTTTCTTGGTATTGCTGAAAGGCAAGCTTTGAATCTTATGAATTCTATTATTTAACAGCATCAGGTGTGTAACAATACTAATTTCCAGTAATTACATATTCATGCCATATTTTCATTGCATTGTTACTGAAGTTTTCATAGGGCAGCGATTTCTTTTGATTTTTTTGAATCAATATAAATCTCTATAGGATGCAGCATTGCTATATTTTAAAGTTTTACTTTGTTGTACTTAAGTATATTCAGGTTATTATAGCATTACATTCTCTTTGCTTTACATCTTCTTTCATTCTAAACTGGCATCTCAGTTGACTCAAAGAATTGAATAAACTACAGTACACGGCTATTTAAGGAAAACATACCAATTCCTTGGTTATGAAATGACTGTATGCTGTGATAGTTGTCATTTTAGCAAATTTGTAAAATTTCACAAGGCTATTAGTTATAATGACTATGTTTAAGCCTTTGATTTTATGTGATCATATTCCAAGTTAGTAATTCTTAGTTTCTCAGTCTATAATTTTGCTTTTTGAAAGATTATTTCTGTAGGTTTTTCCAGTGATAGAGGAACCAATCTTTTCCTGAATACTAATGCAGTCTTTGGTTGCTGTTTAAAACTAAGAAATTGTTTGAGAATTAATGTTGTATTATTTGGGTTGGTCATTCTTGAATATTCTAAGTTTATGTTCCTCTGTAACAAAGTATGGTGGATTCATTGTCCGCCTCCATTTTATTATAGTTTATATAGAAATGATCATTCTATTTGGCATATGTAATGAAAGTCTTTTATTTATTCTGTTAGCATAAAAATTTTCTGTATTAATACATTGATGGTCTTTTATTTTTAATTTACTGGAAGAAGTGATTCACCCAGTTGGATGTAATAATATGAGAAGGAAGACAACTTTCTTTGTTTTTCTGAGATTTAACTTGAGAATGCCAGTTATAGATGTCTTTTCTCGTTCATTTCTTTGTACAATTTATTTGCATAAACCATTCTCGGAGTTACTTATTATATTTTGTGTCATTTGATTCATAACTTTATTGTTCTCTTGTTATGTGTGATTCAAGTTTATTCCTGTTTGCTCCATAAAGAAAACACAAAGATTTTCTCTAATGTTCAATTCCTTTTTGCAGCAAGAGGGCTCTGCAGAGGAGAAGAGAAAACAGCACCAGAGGGAGCTTGCGCAGCAGTTGAATGAAGCTGCCAAACAGAGAATGGCCCAGCGGAAAGGAGGCCAGGCTGAGGAAAGGGTGCGAAAATCAAATGTATCATACAAGAGCAGTTCACAGGTTCCAAGGGAGCCTGAAGTAAAGGAGTTGAAGATATTTGTTGGTAAGATAATTCCCTGTTCATTGTCAGATGATCGTTTTTGGCTCTAGGCATAAGTAGTTGATATGAGGGTTTTTCAATAAGTCCTTGGAGAAAGTTAGGAAAACAAATATTTTGTGATCTTTATAATTTTTCAACATTATCTCCTTTTAACTTTATACACTTTTCCAAACGTTTTCTAACTTTAAGATGTCCAAAAAGTAAGATTTCGGAAGGCCCTCAAAATGGTCATCCCTTTGGTTGATTACCTCTTTATTTGGCGTGAACTATTGTCCACTAAGCCATATTTCAAGTTTGGAAATAAAAAAGTCACTGGAAGCCAAATCGGGTGAATATGGTAGATCTTGTAATAATTCGAACTTCAATTCCATAATTTTGGCCATCGAAACTGGCAGGTGTGCATCCGTGCATTGATGGAAGAGAATCTTTTTCTTTTCAAATGACGTTTTTTTCTTGATTTCTTTGCTCAACTGGTGCAATAATGATGCATAATACTCATCAGTTATTGTTTGACCTTCTTCCAAGTAATCGCTGTAGATGATTCTACATGCATCCGAAAAAACAGTGGCCATTGCCTAGCCTGTTGATTTCACAGTCTTTACCTTCTTCAGAGCCCGTTTACATTCAAAACCCCTCTGTTTCGACTGTTCCTTTGTCTCTGGAGTGTAGTGGTATCCATGTTTTGTCCACTGTGATGTATCAATGCAGAAACATGTCAGGATTGCATTGGAAAAGCATCAAAATAGCCTCAGAGTGGACCACAGGATTGCATTTATTCTCCTCTGAGAGCAAATGTGGCACCCATCTTGCCGTGATTTTTTTCTCACTCAATTTTTGTGCAAAATGGAAAATACTATACCTTGCAATGTGCCTATGGCCTTGCTATTACTATTTTGTATACTTTGATTTGTCGATCCTTCAAAACCATATCATGGATTTTGTCAATCATTTTTGGGGTAGTCACTTCCACTGGACGTCCCGAATGATGTTCAACTATCTAGTGAGTAATGATACTTACTAAACACAAACCATTTATGATACTATGAGCGCCTTCTCTTGGATTTTCTAAGGACTTATTGGACAACCCTCATATCAACGGAGACATAATTGTTCTGAAAGCCAAATTATTCTCATGTGTGTCTGAGAATGGAAAAAGTGCGAAGATATATCAGCTTATGACAGATTTTGCTCATACCTCAAGGGTGGTCATAATAGCCTGCAGGCAGTAAAAGGTTTAAATTTACTGGTCTGTCACAACTACTAGCTGAGCAACACTATTCTGAAGTACCTTGGCTTATAAAACTATTGCTCATTACCTACATAAATATCCATTTATTATTTATTTTGCCTTAAATATTTGCTATTAATGTTTACACGTAAATTTTATGCATTGAAAAGATTAAATACAAGCCCTCAAAAGTTCTTGTTACATCTGCCACCTTCAGTGAATGTACTAAGGTTTTACAGGGCTATTTTTACATACATTTCTTTCAAGTTACTCTATCATATTTCAAAACTTGTATAACATATGTATCCTTAAATGTAATATAATCTTCTTTTGATTCCAATTTCAGATCGAAAGTATGAAACTGTGATTCTGCCTGTATTTGGAGTGTCTGTACCCTTCCACATTTCAACCATCAAAAACATCTCCCAAAGTGTTGAGGGAGATTATACATACCTCAGGATAAACTTTTTCCACCCTGGAACGGCTTTAGGAAGGAATGAGGGTGGTGTATATCAGCAACCGGATGCTACATTTGTCAAAGAAGTGTAAGCATGTAACATTTCTTCATTCAAGTCTTTAGGAATTTTTCTGTTAGAGTATTAGACATTTGTCTCTCTGTTTAAATTTATCTCTATATATTATCGCTCAAGATTTTTTTTCATAAAAAATTACTAATCTACATAATAATCTAGTTTTATTAGGGATATTTTTACTGAGTCAAGTAGGCAGAGGATTTTATTATCAGTTTTTACCAAGGGAAATTATTCTGCTTCAGAATCAAGAAGTGGCTCTATCATTTGATGTTATTGTCACTGTATTGCTATTACAAAACTCTGAATATTTACTTTGATGTGAAATTTGTTAATGTTGCACTCTTTTTGTTACTGTGTTCTATTCTAAATGTTACTCTTATATGAGCAATACTCCAATAAATAAATTATTTTCAATGGTATTTTAAGACAGATAAGGATTAGGAACATGTTTAAAGAAGAATTTTCTGAAGAATTGATTCTCTTTATCATGAATTTGATGTTGCAGAACATACCGTAGCACAAATGTGAAAGAACCTGGAGAAATCAATCCTCCCTCTACAAATCTGAGCACTGCATTCCGGTTGATTAAAGAAGTGCAGAAGAAGTTCAGGAATAGAGAAGCTGAAGAGAGAGAAAAGGAGGACCTTGTCAAGCAAGACACGCTTGTGTTATCACAAAATAAAGGAAACCCTAAGCTGAAAGATCTGTATATTCGACCTAACATTGTCTCAAAGAGAATGACAGGTGAATAATTTATTTTACAGTGCAGTTTTTTTAATTGTTCTATTTAAAAGATAATCATTTTGGTAGTAACTCAATCACTTGCTTTCAGGATCATTGGAAGCTCATGTGAATGGCTTCAGATACACATCTGTGCGGGGAGATAAAGTTGATATTTTGTACAACAACATCAGGAATGCATTCTTTCAACCATGTGATGGAGAAATGATCATCTTGTTACACTTTCATCTCAAGGTAATACTTTTATTTTATTAAAATATCAATGTGTTGGAAGTAACTCTCTTGTAACGTAGGATTGAGGAAATAATTTAACTTAATCAATATTTGTTTACTCCTGTATACTTATGTCCTCGTTGCTAGTAATTTCCCCAAATATTAATTTATAGTTTTTCTATCTGGGTATGTTTACTCAAAAACTAGTAAATGCTTAGCCTTAAAACTATGTACATCATTACTTGGACCAACTGCTGGTGAAGACCACTGAATATCTTCCTGACCAAGACTAGTTTGACATCAGGTCAATTAGAAGACCCTCCTTAGTAAATGCTCATAAATTTATGTATCTCGGGCTCCCAGATAGCCAAGTGGGCTATGCGTTCGACTTTGGTGAAAGCTGTCTTAGGTTCAATCCCCAGTGGGAGCCTACGTGCGAAGTGACCTTAGCTGTCGAAGTGCTTTTAACAATACTACTACTTATGTATCTCCTGCAGTATTTATTTCTTTCTCCAGAGGATAATACAAATAGTGACTGTATGAGATTGAGATAAATTTAAGGAGAGGATGATATATCATAGATTCTTATATTTATTGTCAAGTTAACTGACAAAAGTAGTCTTCTTCTATCCTCTGTAAAAGTTTGTTAAAAATTTTCTTTGTCAATTTGTAGTAGTTACTACAATTGTTATACTTCTAAAAATTATTGCATATTTCATATGATGAGTTATCAGTAAAATCGGTGATAATTCTCCTTCACAGAATGCCATAATGTTTGGTAAGAAGAAGCATGTTGATGTGCAGTTTTACACTGAAGTTGGTGAAATCACAACTGATTTGGGAAAGCATCAACATATGCATGATCGTGATGATCTTGCTGCAGAACAGGCTGAAAGAGAACTGAGACACAAGCTCAAAACTGCTTTCAAGAGCTTCTGTGAAAAGGTATATTACCCTATTGCACTTATAATTACATAAGTGGTCAACCTTGTATTTTTCAATTTGAAGTAACTCAAACTGAAGAGACATAGAGAGAGAAACTGAAAGTGAAATTTCTGATTTATTCCTTTGAACATTTTTAATATGATGTATCCAACCTGCAGGTTGAGACAATGACCAAACAAGAAGTGGAGTTTGACACACCATTTAGAGAACTTGGATTCCCTGGTGCACCCTATAGGTCAACTGTTCTGCTTCAACCTACAAGTGGCTGCTTAGTGACCCTTACTGAATGGGTAATTATGAAAATGTTTGCCTTTTTAGTATTTGCTCAAATTTTCTGTTCAAATTGTTGGTTAAATTACTCTATAAGGCTGTAATTTTTCTTTGTTGTTTGTTAGAAAAACCGTTCTTATTAATCTTAAATACTCTAGGTATTGTTAGATTTAGACAATGGTCAATTGGCTCAGTTAAATTTGATTCATAGCCTTGGCTAGTAAGGCTATTTTGATTTTGAAGTGATGACTATTTTGATGAGAAAATTCATATTCATCATTATCATAAATTCTTAAACATCTTAAATTCAGCGTCACACAGAAGCTTCCTAAGTACTCTCTAATCAGTTTTAATCTTCTTAACATGTAAGTAGATAGAGCTTTAACATCCAGAAAATTTTCCATTTCAAAAGCACATATTAATTATTCCAATAACTTTTGGGGGAAAATATGATAAACCCAAGTTTCCTATTGCTGGTAGATGAATGCCACTACCAATATTAGGCTGGAGATGTTGTACAAGCCTGGTAGAACATAGTTTATACATTACCTCAACCACTGTCCATTCTTGATATTGCAATGAAATGTGGCAGTATAAGGAGTGGTATCATCACTATAATTTCAACTATCTAGTGAATATTTTTCTGTATTTTTTCAGCCACCTTTTGTGATCACTCTGGAAGATGTTGAATTGGTACATTTTGAGCGAGTGCAATTCCATTTGAAGAACTTTGATATGGTGTTTGTATTCAAAGATTACCAACGAAGGGTTGCCATGGTGAACGCTATTCCAATGAATATGTTGGACCATGTAAAGGAATGGTTGAAGTGAGTAAATTGTTACCTTTTAAAATTCATTTCTTTAACATTCAACTAAATTAGTCAGTGAATGGCAAGTGTTTTTATTATTGTTTTAAAATGTCAGCTTTGTTGCCAGTGATAGGGTGAAGGACATATTCATTTATTCAATTAGTATAATTTGAAATTTTCTTTTGTAAAGCTAAATGAGAATGTTTGGTAGTGTATTTTATCTGGATGAAATGCTAATTCAAGTAAAACAGGAATATTACTCTTCTACTTTTGATACATAAATTGATCCTATTGAAATACTTAAGCACAATTAAAATTAGTTTAAATACATTTTAAGTACTTCACAAATATTCAACTGAATTTGTAATGAAAACCATTCCAGATGATTACCCTATAGTTGTTTATTTTTGTCTTGTTTCAACTTTCAAACTGTCTTGCAAGAATGATTTTTTATGCTAATTGTGGTATCTTTTGATCAAATGAGTATTTTATGTGTATTAATGTTAACATTTACTTTGTAGTTCATGTGACATCCGTTACACAGAAGGTATTCAGTCACTTAACTGGACAAAAATTATGAAAACCATAACAGAAGATGCAGAAGGATTCTTTGAGAATGGAGGCTGGTCCTTCCTTGATCCTGAAAGTGATGATGAGAAAGCAGAAGGTGATGATTCAGATGACGAATCTGAAGGTGACGATGCTTATGAAGTAAGTATTGCTGGCATATCTCTATGAAAATGTTTAGTGGTTAAGTAATTTTTATCTTCTGATTTCTTGCATTTATTCATGAAATATATCATTCCCCGTGCTGCCTTTAAAATCTTCTTTAAGGAGGTGAATCTTTGTTGTGCAATGTTTGATGAATAATTTTTTTTGCAGCCTGAAGAGTTTGACACAGATGAATCTGACAGTGACTCTGACTATTCAGAATACTCAGAAAGCAGCGGCAGCAGTGGTAATATATTATTTTCAATTTTGTTCTTTCATTTTTTTATGTCTTTTCTTTAAGATGCATGGTAATTTTTCTTATTCTTTATTATTTATTCGTAGCTTTAGTATTGAAAAATTATTTTATAATTCTTATTATATAAGAAGTATTTTGGCTGGAGAATTGTTATTGTATCATTAGGTAATTTAAGCTTCATGAAGTTCCTATATTTTAAAATGTTTCCAGTGTCATCTCATACAATTTATATCACTAGTTCTTTCTTGTGATATGTATATATTATGCAATGTTTGGACAGTTTCAGTTTAAGACTTTGCACATATTGATCATATAATTACAGCATGTATAGTATTCATTTTCATTCAGGTAAGTTTCATGTGTTAAATTTTGTTGTTTTATACTTCTGTTACAGAGGAAGAGCTCAACAGTTCTGAAGAATCTGGTAAGGATTGGTCTGACTTGGAGAGAGAGGCTGCTGCAGCTGACAAGGAACGACAAGACTTCCAGGTTTGTTTCCCTCTGCAGTGAGCATAGTCATCATAGCATATAGTTCTTAGTTTCATGCTTAATTGTATTTTATACATGCTTAAATAAATGCATAACCATTTTAAATGGGATTATCTCTTCTCCTGTCGTCTAGGTTTAATATTCTGGCCAACCTTATATGAAAATTTACTCCTCTTGTAATAAATGTGCATACTTCTTCTCAAGATCTAGCTATTTTTAGGGATATCTTTAATACTTTGAGTGACTTTTGTACCAAATACATGCATAATTAAGGGTGTTATTTTTGTGGTAGAGTTTATTTCCACATATGTCTCTAGTGAATAAATAATTAGTTCAAATGGCATTTCAGAATTGTGTGGGTCAGAAAACTGCTCATACCTTAAAGCTGTTTCTCACTATTATGGATATAGGTATTATCTTAGAAAGTCCATCAGTATATTCTTCATATTCTCTTCATTTAATCACGGAATCAATTGGCTCCTTTTTAATATCTTTGCTCTCATTAAATAAAAGTAAAACGTTCCTCATTCACATAGAGGGTTTGCTCCTCTGATAACAATAAAACTGTAATTATCCTTTGACTCTTTTGTTGTGTGTATCTTGCTTGTTGTATCTTATCCTTCCTATCACACCATAAATTTGCCATGAACTGATTATATGGACATATAGAGCTGATAAAATATATAATAGGATTGATCATATAGAGCTGCTTTCTGTATCATCTTCTCTCCTGATCTAGAGCTGCTTTCTTTATCATCTATCTAAAAATATGTTTACATATTTTGTACATATAAAACATATTGTTTCATCTTTGGTAAACATATTTTTATATTGACTATGTTATCCATTGATAGTATTCCAATTTTTCTCTAACTTCGATTTTTTTATAAGATGTTGAAAATGCCTCCAAATAAAATGTACTACTAGATCAGGCCTGCCAATGAGACTTTGAATTCTAAAAAAAGTTATTTACTCCATTGCACTTTAATTCCCCCCACTTTGCATTTGATTGCTGAAATGAAAGAAAGCTTATACTCATTGATATCTAGAGTTTAAAAAGTGAGCATTACTTGTTGATTACAGATCCCTCAAATAATAATAGTAAATTGTTATTTGTTAAAGTTTTTTCTGTAAGATGATAAAAAAGGTACTATATTCCTTATGTAAATTATGGAAATGCTAATATCTCTTACTGGATTTAAAAGCTTGAGGATACCTGACTGAAGTGTTGTCTAAACACTTCCTCACTGGTGTAGCATTGCTTAGGTAAAAGTTAAAAAACATAGATTTAAATTATTTATTTAATTAATCTTTTTTATCCAAAGTAGATAAGTAAGGGAATGTTATTTAATCTTGTTATGACATTTTGCAGGATGAGTCCCTTGATAACAAGAAAAAGAAGAGGACTTTTGATAAGAGGAAAGCATCATCAGATAATGAGAAGTAAGTTTTGTATTTTAAGTATTATTAAAAAGACTAAAAAATCTTTATATCATTTCCTGCAATCTTTTTACCATTGCCAAGTCTTAAGTCTGTTTCACTATGTCATCCATCTTATTTCATGATTTACCTGGAAGTTTTGCATTTTAAAGTGGAATTATCTATTTTTAATGTTGAATTCTCTTAGTGTGATAAATAATAGATAATTTTAAGATTAAACTAGCTGATTTCTTAGGTTCTCAAGAGGACCAGATATGAATGTGTGCTCTATAATTTTTCACTGTTTCCAATTAAGTAAGTTCTGTGATTATACTCACTCATAGTTTCTTGAAGTAAGCCATTGTTACCAATGGCAAAAGGGCAGAAGCTTCTCTTAAGTAGGAATTCATATATGAAAACTCACTATATTTCATATATCATTTCATCTTTGAATTAGTGGTTATAACTGTAACCTATTAGTTCATTTAATAATATCAACATAATGTAGTTAAGATACATTTTAGGTAGGATTGAAATCTGTTCTATAGAATGATTCCATTTTAATTATAGACATTCATCAAGCCATAAAAAGCACAGTTCAAGCCACAAGGGTGATCACAAGCGATCATCCAGTGACAAACACAGCAGGTATGTAGAATGAAAGTGAAATCATTTTCTGCTGCAAAATCAGCCTTTTCCCTAGCATTAACTTTCAGATTCATGACTACAGAAATAATCTTATGAAGTTGCCTCTCACCTTCATATTTTTTACTCTTTTTGTTATTTTCGTTATTATTTCCATTACACAATGGCTGCTCACTGGAAATTTTCATTTAGTTTTTATAGAAAATGTTGTATCCTTGTATTTCTTACTAATTTCTTCATAAAATTTTCAAAGCGCTATATAGCTGGTATAATTTACCTTTTTTAAATCTTCTGATCTTTTATCATTGGCATTTTATCATCAAGTGGCTGCCATTTAATGATATAATATTTGTTTACCTTGACTATAAAAGATGATGATTATTAACGTGCCCAAACATGGGAGCTCCATGCAGACAGTGTAATGTATTAGATATGTTTGTGTTACAATCAAATGCCATTTTTTACAGAAATCAAACATTTCTTATGGTAGTAATTTACAGTGTTATTATGAAAGTCATCAAGCTATGTATAAGTGATATTTATTTTGATTCATCATTTCAATATATTGATAGTTATAATCTATAGGAGAGATTTTGTGGAAGTTTTATTCTCTTATCAAATAACATCATTTCTTAAAATTAATATGAATAATTCTATTTTAATATGTTTGATGAAGGCCTCTTTTTGGGCAATTTCACTCCCTTGTTGAGATGTGTTTAAACTAACTTCACATTTTTTCATTGAAATTTTGTGTTTAAAGGGAAACTAACAGACAAGTAAATGTGTTGATTTTGTGAATTGTAATTACTGAAAAGTTAAATGAAATTTTTATTTGTCCACTTTCCATTGTTTCTTTAAAATGATTCTATAACATTTATGAATAACACATTTTTGTCCATCGATTTCATTCATTGGTTTTTTTTAAACCACTAATATTTAGTGCAATATCCTTGTTAGTATGATCCAGAAAGTTTCTTTTTCTTGTTTTGCTTGCAAATGGACTAGGCCTGGAAACAAGGCCAAAAGTTCAAAGGATTCAAAGAGTAGTAGCAGTGGCAAGAACACCAAGCACAGGTTTGCCATGTTGTGCATAATAGATTGCCTTTCTTTATCAATAAACCCTTTAAATCCTCCTATTCTCTTTGTTTCTTTTCTTGATTAATTATGCCATAATTATGATGGAACTTTTTCATTACTGTTATAATCTTGATGACTGAAAATTGTTCTTAGGCATGTTGCTATTTATTCTTGCAAATATTGTTTATGCATTGTGTTAGTGAGAGATAGATTGGAGTCTTTCAGATTGAATTACCTGTTGTATTGGTATTCTCTAGTTGTGCAGTTCTCTGCTCTTTGCTTTTGTCTAAGTGTTATGCTTGTAAAGAATCTTCTTTTAAATTATCATGTACCTTTTTTGTTGATCAGCTAATGCTGTAATTGATGAATTTAACATGCAACTATTTAGTATTTTATTACATGTTTGGTTTCAGTTGACTATTTTACACACATGAAAATATTAAAGATAATTTGTGGCTCTCTTCTCTCTTTGACAGAAAGAAGTAAATTTATTCTAATCAGTTTATTTGTATGATAAAATTCAGAATCATTCTATGTAAGTCTTTAAGGACATTTTTTATGACTATTAACTGCTTAATGTAGCATTTTAATTTGGTAGATTACCTGCATGGTTAATAAAAGATGCAAATTCTTAAATCTTACTTCTTGTCCTTCCTCTTTTACCCTATTTTAATCTTCTCTCTTCAGCTGGTTTTTTTTACTCTGTATTGCAGTATGTTATTCAATCCAATATATCAATAATAAATGCTTAAAATTATCAGTTAAATGTTGTCTTCTATGAATGTTCTACTAATATGGGATATAGTTAAATGCTCTGCTTAGTTGTAAAGAATGATGCCTTTAAGTTATATTTTAAAGTATCTCAAACATCTCCACTACCTTGGATAATCATGAATTTATCTACCATAACCATCCTTCCTTACATTTCATTTTCCTAGCTCATGCTTGGATTATTTTTTCAGCAGTTTCATCGCCTCCATTTGTAGCAACAGCTTACAAAACTTTTCCTTTCCTTCGCCTTAAAGCAGAACATTATTTTCTGCCTACCATTATGCAAGAATGCTCTTCTCAGGCTTTGCTAGATCAAGTCTGCTTGGATTTCCTTAGCAAATATTTTACCAGTTCAAGGGGTTAACATTAATTTATATTTTGATTTTTCTAGCCCAGGAAAGAGTAAAGACAGAGATCGTCACAAGCATGATAGCAAGAGCTCTTCCTCAAAAGATGTTCGCAAGGACAAAGATAAGAAGAGAGCTCGAGAAGACAGCAGCAGAGAACGGGACAAGAAAAAGAGCAAGTAAGCTCTCTTTTTATTAATTCATTTTTTTTTTAATGAAGAATGCTTTACAGTTATTATTGTTCAGCTAAAGCATATACTCCATTCGGTGCTTTGCAGTATTCTTATAAATATACATTCTCTATTTAATTACCGTATTTTCCGGCGTATAAGACGACTGGGTGTATAAGACGACCCCTTTTCCAACGTACACTACTGGTAAATAAAAAAACATCAGATTTGATTTCAATATAGAAATTTTTAATTAAAATGCTTATGACATCATGGTACTTAGCATGAAGTGTTTGTTCAGTGCGGCCACCTCTCCTCCGTCCCTCTCTCCTCCTTGCTGCCATATTCCCGGCGTATAAGACGACCCCCGACTTTTAAGAAAGATATCAGGTGCTAGAAAGTCGTCTTATACGCCGGAAAATACGGTATATTCGTTGCATTAACTCCATCTTATGTTGTCAGTGAATGTCATTTCCATAATCCAGTTGCTTCCTCTTAACAAGTAAATGCATTCAAAAGAAGAAGTGTTTCTGGAAGAATGTATATAGAAGTCAAGCAGTTGATTATTGTATATATTATGCAACCACTACCACAATGCTGGAACCGTAGCATTATAAATTCCAAGTAATTGATGTCATCTATTTGTTTTTCTAAGTATTCAAATTAACTATGTCTGTGATTAAATATATCACAATCCAGCTTTAAGTAACCAAAGATGAGATGGTAAATGGAACATTTTAGATGATTCATGGTTCCATTCGACCCTTAATTATCTTCTTAGCTCTAGGGGTTATCCCTTAGATTGAAATTTTGGCTCCTGGGTTTATATCACCAAAATGCAGAGGCAGTGGATGTATTAAATTAGTTTAGTTTATTTATGAAGGCTTGCTGACATCATGTGTCAAAGTAATTTGGATATTGAAGTTCCTTCTGGGTCCTGGAGCATTTTAAAAGGATATGAGTGGTTTACTAGTAATATTAACTTTATTTAAACTATATTCTAGAACATAGTTTCCCAAACTTTTCCTCTGGCGGAACACTTTATCAATTCTACGATATCAGCGGAACACCTAGGTTACTTTTTCTTAATTCAAAACTGAAATTCATACAAGAATTATCATTCTTCGTAAGATTCCGCGGAACACTTAACCCTTTAGCTGCGGGACCCTCAGACTTTTCTACATCTGTGTGCGGGAGAAAAGTAACTGGGGTACTGGAGGCGCTGGTAAGTCCTAGCAGGTAGGTGTCCCTTATAATCTGGGTCGACCATTTTCCTATGTGGTTGCGGTCAGTGTTATTGTTTAGAAATTATGGTTGGTATCATATATAATATATTTAATAAGAAATTTGTTTTGTATAAGCAGTCCGAATTTACTTTCCTTACACTTTGCTGATCATTTTGATACCAAACACTTCGCAGATATCTTGATTTTTATCAATTATTACTAATTTCGTAAATTCACTAATCAGAAATCGAAGATTTGGGTTTCCCCCGAGGTGCAAAATCCCTTGGATTTTCCCAATCTAGAACAATACAGAAGAGTGAGCCTTCGGGTGTCTACATGAGAGGCAGGGCCATAAAATTGGGAAAGGACAAGAACGGGGAAGAAAGAGCAGGTCAAACGTAGAAATACGTTTTTCCCGCAGTCCTCCTAGAAGTACGTTACCCGCAGCCAAAGGGTTAAAAACTCTTTGTGGAACACACTTTGGGAAACCCTGTTCTAGAACATATGTCATCTTGTACATGCTACTTTGTATATAACAAAATGTTTCTTTCCTTTTTAGGAAATAAAAGATAATGGATTCTCCCTTAAACCTCATTTGAAGATGGACAAAGGGACCAGAAACAAAATTTATGTTCGTCAGTCGTTACAACCAACTTAAATACTGTGAAACCTGCGTTAGATTGATACATAATTGTAATCTCTGAATAAGATTATGCATGATTGCAGGAAAAGATAAAAAATCTGACTTTTATCATGCTATTAGAGTGGTTTTCTGCTGAATGTGAGAAAAGTGATGTTCCTGAGGCTACTTACGTACAATTATCAGTGGTTATTAGTAGATTGGATTCTACAGATTTCTTATACACAAAATGACTTCAGAGGAGAAAAAATTTCTTTTATGCAATGAATAACTTCATTGATATCAAAGTCATTTTTCGTCATTCATTGTCATTGGCAACTTAAATGTCTTCAATAGCCAAATCTAGTGGAATTGTCTGAATTCTCCATTCTTTTAGCATGAAATCTAGATCCTGTTTTTTTATTTTAATGGCTCACCGTTTTCTTCATTACTTTATTATAGTATGGTGGGACTAAAAAAAAAACATTTTTATGTTGAGCTATATTTTCTTAAAAGTTCCATATGTCCTCCTGGTGTGCCAGTATTATTTATGTATTTGATGTTTCTACTCAATCCTTTTCAAATAAAGTAACATTAATACATGAGGAAGGATTTCTTTATCATTCTTACATTTAGGCATTACAACCTAAATACTCTTGTTAATATCTGAAATTTAGGTGAAATGAAAAGGTAAAATATTATCATGCTACTTTTGTAACAGAAGATAATGAAAGAACAAACAAGAATTTTTATCTTTATTATCTCATATGACTGAATCGCAGATGATTTTTTTCAAATTCCCATTTTATATTTTAGGTACATAAATGGATCATAGACATATAGGTATCTCCTGACAAACTAGAATTTCTGGTAGTGAAATCATGAGATCAATTGATGTTCCATGTCAATTTCTCATTTTTCTATTCTTTGAAGGAACCTAATTCCTTAAAGAGACATTGATTCCGGAATACTCAATATCATGTGGTTATTCTTACTTTGGAAAAATATTACACATGAATTCCACTAAAGGCAAGTTTTTTATCAGTTACCTTTGTACTATAACCTACTTTGAGCTGAATTGAAAAATATTTTATTTCAGAACAAATTTTTGATCAAAATATAAGTATTTCACATTGACTGAATTGTTGCCTTTATCCAGCCTTGGTTTTGTATATTTTTTGTGATTTTACGAATGGCAGTCATGAGCCCAGGTATGTTTGATCTAGCTTGATTGGATTGTTGGTGCAATATTCATGAAATCTTCACGTCAATGATTAAAACTCAAAGTTGGTTGATATACATTGTACATTCTGAGTGCTTTTTTGTAGATTAATTTTCGGTAGAAGTGGAGCTGGACAGTTTTTGGGAATTAGAACATTCAGAAGTTATTTCAAAATAGTGTGATGATTTTGGTGTCAAGCTACGGATTAACTAAAAGAAAATTCTTTCGTGCGAAAGATGATTTCACAGCGTGATGAAACCGGTTGCTCGTTAAACTTAATTTATAACTTTCCATAGAATTTAATTTTATAATATTAAGTATTATTTGTACCAATGATTTACATTAGACAGGGTGCTACACAATTTATTTGGGATGATGCTGACAGTCCACTCTTCTTTATTCTTAATTGGTCCTTGTTGATTTCTAAATTAGCAATTACGAACCGAGTGCTTCCCGAAACATCATTAAATGCATCTTTCAGTCGTTCTTCTTAAATGGACTTCAATAAAGATAAACTGTTATTACACAATTTGTTCCTTGTATTTGAAAAATCAAAGCAAACAATATTTAACACTACTGCATTCAGACTATCCAGCTCGGTTATTTATTTATATATCTAGGTAGTAGAAAATATATTCATGGTACGATATTTGAAGTCCTAAGTGATTTATAAACACCAAAATAACAGGCATGTAAATCGAAAAAATTAGTTTTCCTACACCTCACTTCTTAATAATAAATTGCTTGTACATTCTATCAACCGCGAAGATATGTTTCCTAGCTACAGACCTCAGGAATAGGTAACATTTCTGTTAGAGGGGATGCGAATTTCTTAAAAAACCATCTCTAATCTCAGTTAAACGGAGCGTTTTGTGAAATTTTAATTTTGTTAGAACTGCCACTCAATATTTGTGCGTGTATTTCATTTAAATGGAATTTCCAATTAATTGTTTTTATCAAAAGCAATTCAGCACAATTTATAACTTACTTATAAACGCGTGCCGTTAGGTTTTTGTTGTCCTCAATTTGTGTTGTTCGCCCTGTTCGCTTCGTTACCCACACATGTTGTCTTGTACGTTATGGCGTCCTCTACGTACGTGAAAGATGACACAGGTAGGTCTAGAGAACTTTTCCCTCCTCTCTTTCAAATTTGTAATTCATATTCAATTGTAACGATCGAATAATGGATGTCAGGTGCAACATTTATACCTGCTAGTCAAAGACCGGACGGTACATGGCGTAAACCCCGAAGGGTGAGGGATGGTTATGTACCTCAGGAAGAAGTACCGCTGTAAGTACTTTCAAAATTTATTTCCGCAAGCTAATTTCTTGTTACTACTTATTAAAATGGTTATTGAGGAAATGAATAAGTAAGAAGAGCAGTCGCCGTAGCGTTAACTTATTTGTTATTACATTCCCTAGATATGAAAGCAAAGGTAAACAATGGGCAATGAGCAAACCGCAGTATCCTGTAGGCATGTGTCCCGAGGTAATAAATGCCAGTAAAGCAGCAAACGATTCTACAAAGCCCATTATACCAGGTCTATATATTGAACCCAAAGCTGAGGGTAGGTGTAACGATACTTATCATGTTTACGTATGTTTTTCTGTAGAGCTGACGGTATAGCTTAAACTTTTTATCAAGGCAGCTACTTTTTGGTCACTTTGGCTTTGCAAAGTTTGTTATCTGTTAAAAAAAGTTTGGAATGAATAAAAAGTTGAATTGCTTCTTGACAGTGGTTGTTACCCTTAGCAAATTTGTCGGTATTCATTTTATACATTAAAACCAATGAACTATATCTCATTGCAATCTCCGAGGACATTAATTGGACATAATGAAATTTCATATAAATAGTGCGCATTAGCATACTCGCCAATCAGCTTAATTTTAAGTGTAATTATATGATTTAAATTTCAGCTTCTAAATCATCTAAAAAGAAGAAGAAAAAGAAAGCAAGTAAAACGGGAGATGTAGACTCCGTCACAACCGGCGTCAAGAACGTAAGTTTGAATCCAAGTCAATCAGAAATTTCGGAGAAGAAAACTCAACCTGAACCGGCAGCTCCTGTAGATCCACAAAAGAGATTAAAAAGTCTAAAGAAAAAATTGAGAGAGATCGAAGTACTTGAACAAAGAATAGCATCGGGTGAACTGAAGAATCCAGAAAAAGAACAGAAGAACAAGATAGAGAGGAAAGGTGAAATTTTAAGTGAAATAGAGGACATAGAATTGGAAATCGCTGCTGGAGAATGAAAGATACTTTCTGATAAAAGACGTTGATATTTTCGATCACCTGACATTTTTTTCAAGCCAGAGGTTTCGATATTGTCATCTCTCATCAGTTTTCCTTAAACTTTTTAAAAAGTTCAAAGAGTTAGAAGTTCGGTTGTGTTCAGATGTATCCGTGTACTTACACATTATCTTGCATTTACATGCATCCTTTAAATGCATATTTGTTTTCGATTAACCAAGGGTGAATGGAAAAGAGGTTTTTCTGACAATGAGCAAAGATGAATTTTCTGTTCCATTGACGAAAGTGATGAAATATGTGTGTATCATCTCTTCACTTAAAGAATTTTCATGACAATTCAAGTCTAACTCCTTAGAAGTTTGTAGATAAAATTTTTCATTGATATCTATTTTATGACATCTTAAAATCAAATTCGTAAAAATTTTGTCAGCTTCAGTTATTTTAGATTTCTTACCGCTGATATTCAGCGGTGATGGAAATTATTAATCTGTAAAATGTCTGTAGACCTTTCTTTTAGTTAAATGTATATTTATACATTACTTCAAAAATTTAACTTTATGTACATAATTGTCTTAGAGTAATTTACAGTTGTGAATATCATAGGGAAATGTACAAGTCAAAAATACAATGTACTATGTCTGAGAAGTGATCGAAGACATTGTTTGTAATCAAATACTCAAAGTAAAATTTACTTGTGTGTGATCATAGTTAAACATTCAAATGAAAGATTTCAATTACACTCCACAGGAAGTTTTTTGAACTTTTATCCTTTATAATTTCCTCTCAACAATTGAGACTAGAAATTATTTTTTTCAGCATTTGCAATCACAAGTATGTAGATGAATTTAGAGCGTTTCGTGTCGTAGGAAATGTTTAATTCTTGTTATTTGTTTGATGTATGATGCTACCAAAGTCTACATTTGTCAGGTGGATTCATTGTGGATCCAGCCTTGCAATGGAAAACATTGGAAAACTCTTCCATGTTGGATAGAGAGCCTCTGACTCTTAAACGATGTAAGCTGTGGGGGTCTGATAGTAATTCTTGTAGCATCGATTCTTTAGTTGATGATTCACACCACACCTGAAAAACAGCAATACCATTTTAGGTATAAAATTTTTAAATTTTAGGGTATTTTCATTACATCTGTGCTTTTCGAACTCAATTAAAATAATCTTGCACTTACTATAATTGTTAGAGTAGATGCTCCATGGTTTCCAGTACTTTGTAAAAGAATTTAGATTGTGGGACTAGTGATTCCAGAATTTCTAGAATTTTTTATTTCCTTACAGTTGTAATACTTCAACTGAATTATATGTGGATTTGACTTAAATTGAATGTCATTATCTTTACCAGTTATCACTGAAACCATAGAGCATGATGATGAAATACAAAATAGTCTTGATATGAAAGGGGTTAATTAGAATTGAATTTGTGGCAATTTTTTGTAATGTTTAGCATGGGTACTGATCTATCGTGTTAGTACAACTGACAAAGGGATTTCATCCTGAAAAAATGCATCAATAATGAAACGCTACCTCACAGTTTCATCTCATGACAATTTTTTTGTGAATATCGTATGCTGAAGAAAACTGCAAGAAAATTTCTATTTATTCTTTGGAACTCACTGTTGCAAATCCTAAGTAAAACAACTGCTCTGGCGTGTATTTTTCCAAGCCTACAAGTCTTGGCTCCGGTCCATGTTGTTGTACAAAACGTTTGTATGCCAGGAAGGCTTGTCTAATCCCTCCATTGTCTGCTATATTCTCTCCTTGGGTAATCACTCCATTTGCCTGAAATCACATTCATTGAAACATTACATTGAATTAGGGTATCGTTTGTTCATGACTTTCACATTTTGTGCAGAACAAGTTTCCATACCACAGCTTCAGTTCCTAGCAGGTCCTCCAACTCAGGAACTCTGTAACTTCCATACTGATCAATGAAGCATTGTGCTTTCTTCAGGTATGTCTCTAATGTTGATTCTGACCACCATTGAACTAAATTGCCATGTAGGTCACTTTGACGTCCCATATCATCAAATCCATGAGTTATTTCATGTCCAATTACAACTCCAATGCTGCCATAGTTTAAAGCCCTTAAATTGGATGGGTATAAATGTTTAAGTTTGGATGGAATGTCTGTAATTTGACAAATATTTATGTTTACAGTTGGCTGTTGTGTCTTACCATCTGATTTCTTTCATGAAAATATGAAAGCAAAGTTTTTGAAATTTTACTTAGATATATTTTCATATGAAGCAAAAATGTTTATTGAAGTGTCAAGTTGAAAACAAAAAATAAACTATTAAAATGTATACACATCTGTTGTGGTCTTGTGCAATTGTTTCCAAGTAATGGAAATGGGTTACCTTAATCATTAATTCAAAAGCAAGTAGAAATATCAGTCAAAACGAAATTGGAGGATCACATGAAGATGGCATGCATGGATTTGAATAGGAATAACTTTTAACTCACTCAATGCGGTCTTTCATGAAAAATGGAGGTTGAAGAATCCCAGCCGGAAAGACTAAATGGAGATAAAATGGATTGAATTATTGTTTTGTTTGAAGCAGCTTGCATCAGTATTTTTATTTAACTTACTGATAGCATTTTTCTGTGGATTATAGAATGCATTAACTACAGCAGGGCTGGTGGTCCATCTGCAAAATGTCCAAGAAAAAAGTAGTGTCAAACTTTAAAGAAAGTAAAAATGGTTTCCAATAAATGCACGATAAATTGTCATAATTTTTATCTCTTATGTAAGACAAGAATACATTGCAAGCCTCTGTACATTCATCTCTGGTTAAATGGTTCCTACATCTAGTGAGTACTGCCATTTACATGTAGTTTGAAAAGTATTTTAATTAATTACATTCTAAACCATCTTGATAAATTGCCTGCAATGGCAATTACAATGAATAGTACCTTTTTGGGTTTGATTATCAACTCTATTAAAATCAAAATGTACTTCTCTTTTTTCCAATAAATGTTATAAAATTTTTTATGTTGTTAATTGTCTATGTTTACCCTCCATAAATTATCTCTGGACTGTTTTCCTTTCTTCCAAAAGAACTGAATTTTTTATGTACTGCAATTTCAAAAATCTTTGAATCAAAATATTTTCAGTAAGCCAATATACTACCTTATTTGAACCATTGATGAAGAATTTTATGTGGAAGCTCAAAATTTCCTAAGAATTGGGCATAAAGTATTTTTATTCTTAATTGTATTTTATTGTAACAGCAATGAAATTGTTTCTGTGCCTCCTACATTTAACTATTAATCAGTGCTCTTGTAAATAAATCTGGAGTTATAGTTCCCCATTCACTTTTGACTGTAGAGACTTTGTTTCTGTGTAGAAAAAATGACAAAATTGGAAAGGCCAATAGTGACTTCGAATGTCATATGTGCCAATGTGTTGGAATATAAGAGGAAAACTGTATACAGCGTAAAAAAACTTGAAAGACTTTTTATTGACTTCATAGAATTGAATGTAATGGAATTTTAGAAATGTGAGCAGAATCAGACGTTACTTTGGTTTTTTTCATGCTTCAAAATTATTTACTGCAGTAATACAGGAAAGGTTGGAGATCAGGGTAGAAGACATGATCAAGGAGGACCACTTTGGATTTATAAGAGGGACCTGTGAAGCTGCACTGTCACTGAGGCTTATCATAGAAAAGGGACAAGACACCTATTTAGCATTTGTCAACATAAAGAAGGTCTTTCATAGTGTACAATGGGGAGAACTGTTCAGGATACGAAGAGAAGTTGGGGTAAATTTTAAGGAGAGGAGAGTGATCTGGAGATTGAATAGCGATGAAGAAGCAGTAATAAGATTTGAAGAACACTGGCTTGAGGCCAAGATAAAGAAGGGAGTGAGGCAGGGTTGCACACTTTCCCCTATACTCTCCAACGTATACATTCAGAAAGGGTTAGAAAAATGTACCTGAATGGAGGAGTGAAGATCCATGGATTGGAAGTGGTATTCCTCACATTTGTGGATGACATCATGGTACTGGTGGAAAGTGAAGATGGTCTCATATTCAAACTCACAGGGATTGAAGCCTCTTTGAGAAAATACTATGAGCATCAATAAGAGCAAAACTAAGATACTGACAGCCAGCAAGAATGAAGACAGTGCTGAGAAAATGATGTTCACAGGAGAAGTCATAGAAATGAACTGGAATTTACATTCCTGGGAAGCAAGATAACATCCTACAGGAGTATCAGAGAAATAGTAAGTATGATAAAACTGGCAAAAGTGACATTTAATCAAAAGAGGAAACTCTCTATCAGCATAGGGTTAAAGATACAACCAATCAAGACATTTTTTACGGGATGTTGTTGTATGCAAGTGAGACATGGACAATTGGATTCCCAAGGAAGAGAAGGATGGAGGCATTTCAGAACGTTTACCATAATTCCCTTAAGATGATTGTAAGCGTTGTAAGTTGTTATGTAAAACTTCACTTCCCTTCAGTACATGTTGTCCAACCTTTTATTCCAAGAAATCAGCTTAAGCTCCTATTAATATTTTGAGTGCAACAGATAGTTCCTTGATGTTTGGTGTTCATTGTAATTCCTCAAAGAATGTCATAGAAAATTTGTTCTATTACAATGATATCTAAAGTGAATATATTGATTCGTTTCAGGGTAAATTCCTCATTGCATTTACTTTTTCTACTTTAGTAATTAAGAGCAGTGTAGCATATATTGTATGAAATCTTTTGATAAGAACAGTAAATAGGCAGCGAAGAATTGTTTAAATGGCCATCGGTTGTATATCCCTGATTTAATAGTAGAGAATCCAAGTAGTCTTCTTATAGCCATAAACATTTAAATTGAGCAAATTTTAACTTTGATTTCAATAATCCTGTTGTATGTACTTACTCATTTCTATTTATAGGCCGATGAAGTTTTTTCAGATTTTTCTTCATCAAAAATGAGGTTAGTGAAATAACGTTCTCAAAATGACTTGGTCCAACAGCAAGCTGCAGGAATTAAATGAAACCATAATTACTACTTTTTGCTGATAACCAATTCTAGTTTTTTTGTATCAGTTATAGAATGTATTTCCTCTTAGATAATATAAATTTCAAAAGGAAAGATTGATATTCTCTTTGTATGCATGACAGTAGGTAAAATTTTTAAGTGGTTGATGAAAACACGAAGAGAGTGCCAAAACAAATACAGGGCTTCCTATGATGGACTTATAAAAAAATTGTTTATTATTTCAGTTAGATAATGGAAATTCCACATTATAAAATTAATCAGGGATAAAAACTATGCTTGGTCACCAAATTATCTTTGTTTTATGTGCTTTGGGGACATTTGGTAAAATATAGGCTGAAAGTTTATAGCAAATGACATCAATATTTTTTTTGCTGATATTAATAATGTCTAAATTTCAATCATCAATGGATACTTGTATTGAGACTTTTTAAGTTTAATTAAAATGTGTTAATAGTACTTATTCAAAGTGACATGCTGATAAAAGTAGGTATATATCTCATTGTTGGATTTTATGCATTATTGTTGTTAGCTGAGAATGAAAACTTTAATTTTCATGTTATTTCATTTATTGATTGACTTTGTGAAAGTTTTTCTTGGTTATACAAAGCATGCAATTAATTTGTATACACTGCTACAAGTGGGAGATGATTAGCTCTGCAGGTTCCTCATATTTTTCAAGTAATCCCTCAAATAAATTGTAAATTGTTTGAAAACAAATAATATAAATCTATATAAAGGATAACCAGTTGTCTGGAAAAATTCTGTCTTTTGTCATAAAATCCTTCTGCTATACTGTCTAAGTGTATTATTTTCTCTTTGAATTTCCTCAGCTTCTTGATAGATTAACATTACATTTAATGAAAATTCTACTGTGTTTATGTTAAATGTTAAATTTTGATTGAATATGGATATTTATGTTCATAAACAGTTGGATTAGAAAGTTTTATTGTCTAAAAACACAAGCATCGTAATTTTTATAGGAGTTGACAATTGAGTGGAAAATATCTGAATGCGATTTAATAAAAATGATTGGTAACCACTTAAACATATTATACTGTTCTCTGATTGAAATCACTTTTTATACTTTTAGACTATTGTTTTCCATTCTTTCCTTTTGGTTGAAAATTCAATGCACAAATAGGTGATTTGAACACCTGGTTTCATCCTTGTAAGATGGAAATAACTTCTACTTAGCCTATTATAGAAGAATCAGCTAAATGATTTTAATACCCCCTTATAATAATCTTCTAGGGCAGTTCCATTGTGAAACCAATCAGGATAACCTATGAATTGTGTCATAGCATCTGCTTTTTCACGTGCAGCATCCTTAGTATTTCTGTCCATCCATGTCAATTTTTCCACTTCACTTTTGAAAGCATCTCTTATGTGCCCAACCATTTCTTCTGCCTGGAATTGAATTGGAGACTTTAGAGGATATATGTATGCAGCTTTTGGAAGCAGCATATATCAAAAAGGGTACCTGGTTAAGAAAATAATTAATTCTGTTTACTGCTGAACTGGGGGAACAATTTTTCTGAACAAATTTCTTTTCAAAAATATGACATAGCATAATAGTTACTAGTTCTTTCCTGAATGTATGTATAATTTTGAAATGTTTTCTAAACTTTCTACAAATTCCAATTTGACTATTGCCATTCTGTGAAACAGTACAAATCCCTCAGGAAAGTATTTAAACGTACTATCCTATCTTAAAAGTTTAATTCAGGATCCATATGTGCAAAATTACTTCAGCTGTAAACACTAAGCACTAAAATAGATCTTAACAACAGAAAGGAGTTGTGAAAAGGTTAGGATCTCTCTGATCTTCATTTAGAGGGATTTTAAGTACATAAACTGTACCCAACAGATAAATACTGATTCTTCTTTCACCATAATGATAACCATTTAATATTTAAACCTATCACTCTGTTGTATTGTAAACATTATTTAAGAAATAAGATTGTGGTTAAATTTCTAAGTATCATTTCTGAAAGTTATTCATACCATGCTGTCTCGAATTATTTGAGAATCCAAATAACATCTTGGTTCAGCCAATTAATCAATAAGAAATGGGAATAATTGTCTTGTTGAGAAGAACTGCAATTAAATGAAGCTCAGTGGCCAACTATATCAGTCACAAATCAAAATTGTTAAATTTTGGTTCATCGAATTAGAGGTTCGAGGATGTGAGTGAAGCAGTGGCTTAACCTGGGTCCATGGAGTCCAGAACCCATCCTTAGGTCTTACTTCAAGTAGCTAAAGTAATGAGTGGTGATAAATTTGCAAATGAAGAGAGCCAATGAATATTTTAGACCTCCCCCTTAAGGAATTTCTGGATACGCCCCTGAAGTGAAGGTATATTTATTGGGGAAGAAGAGATTCCTCCCTTGGATTCTTTCATAAATTTGAAGCCAAACTTTAATTGATAAAATTTGCATTATAAAATTCATCCCTATGCCCCATAAAAATTTCCTTCTTAGTTGCTGGAAAACACTTGTTGGTGTTGAGACATTAGTCATGCGTCCTTAACAATCAAATTTAGATGTTACTACTTAGGCAAAGGAATGCAGCATCAAATGCCTGATGTCTCACACACCCTGCCTCAACCAAGGAGCTCTAGTTTAGAAGAATAACAAAAATAATTTGATAACATTCAATGTATGATCATAAGAAGAAATTTGTACTTTAATCATCTGGAAAGATGCTGCTGAAAACAGAAATATGTATGGTTTTGACTTGATGTACTACCTTTTGAAAGCCAAAATATTATGAATGCTCACCGAATGCTTGGCATCGATGTTAAAGTGGCGTTTTACATATTGGTGCCCAGTGGCAAAGCCCATGTAAGAGCTGACACGGAGTATACAGTCCCTCCATCTTGGCTGGTCTTCTTTTATCCCGCTTAGAACACGGTCGAAATCGAATGCCAATTCCCTCAGTCTCTGCGTAGTCTCCCGACACATTGTCTTCACCACCCTCCAATGCAAATAATTCGCTTTTGGAAGAAAAAATTAAAGATTTACCAATTAAAACAATTTTATGGTTCATCAATCCTTTACACCTGTTGGAAAATAATTGTTTCATAAAATATATGTAAAATAGTTGTCTTATTCGCGTAACTGCAAATTATTTTATCGTAAGTTCTCTTTGAAATCAATCAATTTTTTATATCTCCGTCAAAACGGGACGTTTTACGCTGCACACCCTCAGAATGTCTAAAGCACATAAAAATTAGCTCAGACTAAATTTTAAGGCGGTGTCACGGTTTAATCCCGGTTTAAACTCTTCATAATGTGATAAATCACAATAAATAACAGGTGTAAAAATAACAGCATGACTAGGACTCGAACCCAGGTCTCCTACTTTCCGGGAAGGTATTCTAACTGAAGTACCCTGCCGCGTCTCTTCCACACTGTTCGGGAATGCTTTTTGAATGTTTGAGAATGAATTTTTCGCACCTGTTATTCCTTGGAATTTAGCCGTAAGGCTCTTCCGTGCTTTGTTATTAACCTTTCCCTAATCCTTGATAAATCACGGTTTCTTGTCATCAGATTATGGTAACCCTACCTATTACCCTCAAAGGGGTGCGTTCCAATAAAGCCATCAATTTGAAGAGGTATTCCACTTCCCGCACAATAATCCTTTCTTCATTTTCAATGGTTGCAACTTCTTTAAAAAGAATGTTAAAGAAACGGTTCCACTTCAAATTTGAGTGAGAGAATTTAGTCGGGGCGCTGTCGGTCCATTTCTGGAGTCTCTTCAAGCTCATCGGGTTGTATAATCTGAAGGCGTCCCTCCTCGCCTCATGCGGTGAACTTATCTGCGGAAAGAAAGGGAAGCAAGTCAGTATTTTTCAATTTTTATGAGTAGTATTTCTTTTCGATGCCGAGTTCTGAATCGTCAGTCTTCAGATTCGGGAAAATAATATTAAACAAATTCAGATTTGACATCCCAAAATCATCCGATTTAAACATAAAATATACCGGATGTCGCCCTTTCGATAAAAATGATTATTATTCCATTTTTTCAGTTGACACAACTCTGTGTATTCCCTTACGACCTCTAGAATAATTTTTACAGTATGGAGACTAATTTTAATTGCATTATAATCTAAGTGACTCGTATATTACGTGCGGTGCAGCGAAAAATGATTTCTTGATGTCACATTTGATATTGAATTATTTTCTCCTTCAGTAACCAAATACCACCATAAAAATTTTTAATTCAGATTCTGATATTGTTTTCGTTTTGGATCAGATTTTTAAGAATTTACTTGTTGGGGTTACAGGGATTGAAACACAATGCATGTATTTTCAAAATAGTTCCGTTTTTATGTCACGTAATGAAAATGCAGGTTTGTGGTTATTTTGAACCAATCATCGGAATTATAGATAATTACGATTCTTTCGGATCTTAATCTTTTAATGATGCCAAAATTTTACTCATTCTTTATCTCCACTGCAATGATCTATGAAGTGTATGAACGAAAGTAACTCCGTCATTCATGAATGTACTTCTTTCCCATTCTAAAATTCGACTCCTATCCCAGATGACGCGAAGTTTAAACACAGCTGTAGTGGAGTAGTTATTATCTTCCGGATGTTTCTTTCCTAGATAGTAGAAGAGGGACACTGACCCGGAAGCATTGGAACTGTAAGGAACACTAGCATCAGAAGGAATTTGTCCCTGAATGTCTTTGTTAAAGTTTACCGTAAATCTTTACATCAATAACTCGTTTCTATTTAATCATTCGTGCTTAGTCACCTATGTGATTAAAACCCCGAAGTAATGTTAGAGATTAAACATCCAGGAGCGGCTATCTAGACCGGGAACAAAATTTCCATATAACTTTCTTATCCGCTTCCTCTGTCCGTATAATAAAAAATTGCTTATTAATAAAGTATGATATTTGACAAAAATTTTCTACGGGTGTTTTCTGTGCCTTCTGCAAAATGTGGAAAATGCCTTTATAGAATGGAATCTCTTAAAACTGGTGCCCGGATGATAGGCATCTATGGAACCATTGTCCGGCCCTGCTTTTACCTGAACTAAGCTATCTTCGGAAGCGTAAACAGGATACGAGTATGACACTCCCAATAATTCCAAATTTCACATTTTTTTTCTTTAAAGTAGTAGTAGTAGTAAATACAATTAGTCTTTGCAAACTGCAAAGACGTGGTGAAGGAGAATACCAAACCGCATAGCCAGCAACATTCTCTCAGATGAGCCGAGACGCCCATCGCAAAATCTTGTCAGAAGTAAGTAGATAGGGCAAAACTTAGAAAAATAACAATACTTTCTTCGGATTCAAAACTGTGCAATGAAACAAAATTTTAGATTTTAAAAAATCTTGTGCTATGATATACAAGTATTCCATATTTATATTTACTAATGAGGAGCATTTATAGCGGTATAGTGTCGAACCCTGGATCATTTCGGAAGATGTTCACGGTATTTTCACAACGGAATCACGTCCTGCATCGGTCAATCGTCATCATTTGTCATTAGACAGTCTTTCGGTATGCACTTAGAACTTCTGCTTTTGGTCGAACTTATGGTAGTTGGGATGCTTTTTGATTTATTTTCCTAGGATTGCTAACTACTGAAGTATAAACGATGCAAAAACTATATTTCACCAAACCTTCGAAACTAAACCCATTCTTTCAGGAAAGGCTGAAATATAATTCGTTTGTCAGTCTGGAAATTTTTTTAGAAAGAGCTTTGATAGTGTTGGTATTCTTAGGCTCGAAAAGCGATTATCTTAACTATATTTATCGGGAACTAGGGAAATTTACATTCAAACCCCGCAAGCAGCCAATGGCGCGTGGCAGGGGTGTAAAAACACCGATGATCCTATCACACCCTAACTACTATTAACCTCTCTAATACTACGAGGGAAAAAACGACCAGTAGTAACTATCCGTCCTGGCAATCACTTCCCTGAATCGTTTCTTAGTTTCCTCTCGGAGCTCACGCACTTTGCTAGCTGGAATAACAATATCAGCTATCTCGTCGATGAAATCTGTAGTGATAAACTTTTCGAAAAGCTTACGTCAGTAATCAAGTCTTCTATTCCTAAGCGAAATCTACCCGAGGGATTCTATCATAGCCGAAACACTACTGTCGAATCTAAAATCTCCCTTGACAAACCTAGCCACTCTACTATGAACCATTTCAAGATCAGAGACTAACCCTACTTCGTGAGGATCCCAAATTGCACAGAAATACTCGAGGAGAGGTCAAATTAGGGAACGATAATGCTTGAAGATTCTTTAGAGAGGGAAAGAATTTCCGCTCAAAAAATCTAGATTGGAAATGCGTTCTAGCATAAATTCTTTGCAGGACTACAATAATAATATCCTCGCTACAAAACTTACGTTTGCTAGTCCCATCTCAAATTCCACGACATCTTGGGCATCCAATGCGATTCTCGATTTTGAAGTCGCCTTCATTTTGGCAGAAGGTGGCTTCAGCGATGAACTCACTTCATACGCCGTTGAGGCGATCCAATGGCGATACGCTTCTATCTGCTTACTGTAGATCGACGGATCTATTAGCATAGACCGAGGCAATACCAAGGAGGACTGGTCTATCTGAAAGGATAAAACTTTAATTAGTAATCGAGGATATTTCTGCTCTACTGAGGTACAATGCAATAGAAAAGTCTTTATTTCGCAAAATTTTGACTAGAATGTCCCATACACCATTTAACCCATGCTTGCCTAGTCGCTGCAGATTTTTAATCTAATCATCGTAACTTGAGAATATGATGTAAAATGCTTATTTTTAAATAAGATTCGTTTCCACAGCTTCAGAATCCCCCTTTTATAGGTATCAAAAAGACTTAAGCTCACAAATTTAAAATGTGTTATTTTTACTCAATTAAAACAATATCTAAACTAAAATATCGATGCATTGTTTTCATTTCAACTAAAATATTTCATTAATTATCGAAAACTATGCTACAGAAAATAAAATTGACACACATACAGAAAAAAAATTGACATTTTCATCAGATTCTTCGTCTCTTAAAAGTTTAAGTTACATATAGAATTATTCTTTAGCTTTCAAAAGAACTAAAAATATTTCGCGTTTCTTCTACTCTGTTTTCGCCAATCCTTTTCCAGATTTCAGTCATTCCTTTCTCTATTTTTCCGATTTCTTTAATTCTGAGTTTTAGGTTAACATTGGCACCATAACCAAGTACCACATTGGTGTAATCTTTCATAGTTCGGATCTCTGTGACTGTTCTATCCTATGTTCTCGATCCCTCAGATGATATTGAATCGATATTTTTGTATCACTTGATGTACCTCTCGAATTTATTTTATGGAAGACCACAACCGTTGCATACAGACACTACCAAGCGTTAAAGTAAAATAGACTGAAGTCTTAATTAGCTTACCCCTTTTAACTTTATCAGGAGAAACTTGTAAAAAGAACTTGCATAATTAAACTTGTGAAAAGAATAGACTCCATACTAATTACGAGATGCATGATTCAGAAGGTGATTTATAGCTTAATCGTCAGTTTCGTGAGATTAATTTTTCAACGATAACGCATGTAAAGGAATTTTCTCTTACCGTAATCACACTTCGGCTTGAATTTTTTCTGTCTACATAAATGTAAGCGGAAACAATTGGAAAATCAGCAAAGTTACGGATGGTCTCTGCAACCATTTCCTGCCAATCGAATACATTCTCATTCCAGGCTTCTTCCGGTAAAGCCATTGGCCATCCTCCAAACTCACTCAGCAGATCTACCAATCTATCCAGACCTTCTTCTTCAACTCTCTCTGTAAACAATATAAATTTATTACGATCAAAAAATGTCCACATTTATTTCTTTAAGTAAGATTGGCCTCCCAAGTAAGCCGACTCTATTGAGTTTTATCAAAAGGGCTGATAGTGAAATGAGTCCCTCCGGGTATGAGAAACTTTACCATTTAAGAAAATAACCACTTTAATTCGCAAAAATAAGAAAATTTCTGACGATTAGCCCATTTTTAAGAATAAAAAATTACATACATACTAAGTTACAAAAGAAAGAGTTCGTTATGAATAAAATGCATCATATTACTTACAGGAACTGGAAGCTTCGATACCATGAAGGTAAATGGCATTCTCTATTACGAGTATTTTATACAGATTTTAAAAAAATACCTTTATCCATGCATGCTCTGTATGCTTCTTTAGCTGAATTGACAGGAAATGGATCTTCTTGGTCGTCATCTTCTTCAAATAGTTCTGCAAAATATTATGTTAATATGTTGAGCTTTAAAATGTCTAAATTTACTTCATGTCTCTAACAATAGGCTCAAACTAATCCACCACCAGTAAAGCTAATTGTGTGTTGAAACACCTAGCCGTGGTTCAAAATTTTCTTTCTGTTTCAAGAATATTGCAACTTTTGGCGTAATTTAAACTTTTTGCGAGAGTAACATTCTTTGTCAAAGGAATTAAAGAGAAATGTAAAAAAGAACCCCGTATCTCTTATTAAATTTCTCTTTTTTTAACACTTTAACAGTTGGGTAAATCGCAACCCAGCTAGCACAGACCTGCTTGTTGACCCAACAGTTGTTTACCTATATTTTACGTAATGCTTACATAAATTTTGGGTCAACAAGCAGGTGTGTGCTAACTGGGATAGGCTCATTAGTGGATCCAAGTCAAAAGAAATCTAAGAACTCCTGTGCTACCTGCTTCCATTAATTGTGTAATTAATTGAGTTGTGAATTGTTTTTTGTCAATAAAGAAATAATAACAGTGACATAACAAAATAGAGAAAAACTCCAAAGCCATACAAATCAAAGGTTAAGAGGGAACTTATCTTTGGTGTATCCCTCTGCACCCAGATGATGATCCGTCCAACGCTGCAGTGAAACACTCAGTACCCATGATGCGTTTTCCCCTGCAAAGTTCGACCGCTCCAAATGCAACAGAGGGTCCACACTAAAGGTAAGTTCCCATTTTACCTTTGATATTTACAGATTTGGAGTTTTTCTCTATTTTTGGTAGCATTCTAACACCCGTTTCTCTTTCCAATTATACTGATATTCTAAATTATCTATGAAATAAGTTATTATATACCTAAATAAACCTGATATCTATGTCGGTGTATCTGATATAAGATGGAGGAATAAAATCAGTGGAAAAACTTTTCAGAGGAAACTATTTCACACTTTAATATCTTAGCAAAATCACAACATAAAAAATACTTCTACACACACGACATGTTTCAATGCTTAAGCACCATTTTCAAGTGGCAACTGAAGAAACAAAACTGAGCCTGCAAAGGAAAGGGTGGGGGGAAGCACTGAGAAGACAAAAGAAGTGAAAGGTCGGATTCATAGAAAAGTATTAACATGGTGGGCACTNATTATTTTTTCTTGTGTAATATTCATTTAATGGTGCTTAAAAATTTCATTGCTGCTGCAGAGAGAACTTGTTACTAACAAAGTTAGATAGAATATTGCTCACAATTGATGTGTAATTATGTGCAAATTATAATTCTTCTATTTTCTCCATCATATATTCATTATTTTTTAAATGCATAGCTTTACTTCACCCAGAGTCACCTTCCTTTTTCTGCCCCAGGATGTTATGGAAGTATTTCATTTTCTTTTTTGTTTTCTAACACAGTATCTCATAAAGGTATGTTATGATTGAATTAGTTATTGATGAACTAATGTTAAAGAAATTATGTAAATGTTGTGGAAATTTCAAATCAATTTCATTTTATAATATGCTTGCTGGTCAGTGGTTGGAAACGATTTAAATAATTTAATGTACTTATCTTTAAATGTTTAAGTAGGTCTTTTTAATTCTATTTCGTTAAATATTCTGTAGAACTAGAGAGTTTCCTAAACTCCTTGCAGTTCAACTCTGTGTCAAGTTAAATTTTATCTGAAAAGTAAAAAAGTTAACTTTTATTTGTTAAAATGAATTTTGTGATTGTCATGTTGTCAGAAATGAGAAAAGGAATGTGTAGGCTTTTTATGCAATAAAATTAATTGCAAGGTAGTGATGTAAAGGTAATGTTTATGATAACTTTAAGACTAGTATTAACTATGACGCTCATTAGTATAACTTGTTAAAAATGAACTTTAACTATTGTTCCCTTTAAATATACAGTCTAAGTATAACCTATAGTTAATATTTAGGATAACCCCTCATATGTATGTGGGAGATTATAATATTCACTTTAACTCTTACAAACCATTGTAATACTAGACCATTAAGTAAACATCAGAGTACATTTTAAGCAGAAATTTTAGTATCGATTCAGAGGGTGTTTTTAAAACACTATATCCCATTACAATTTAGAATAAGGCTAGCAACATAATTACTGTTATAAATTGACATTCCTTGGCATTGTTAACATTAAAAAATAAAAACGACATCTTGTGAATTCCCTTGTTCAGCTCATATGTAATGGCAGTTAAATTGTGGCACTTATGCTACTCAATTTCTTAATTATGACAATTGAATTTATTCAGGTTTTGGCATTTATTTTTTTTGTTCATCTGCACATTTTCATTGAAACGCTTTTATTTTTACCCGCACTTTACATTTTTAACTGCTGAATGTGTATCAGTTAATTTATTGTTCTCTTGGACGATGATAATTTTTCTTTCATTTGCAGGTCACAGGACCCTCCCCCCCATTTCCAGTGACAAGCTTTGCTCATTTTGGATTGGACGAAGCTCTAATGAAAGCAATTCGCAAATCGGAATATTCTCAGCCCACTCCTATACAAGCACAGGCTGTACCTGCTGGCTTGAGTGGAAGAGATTTAATCGGTGAGCAGTTCCATCCATATTAGTATTGGTCATCTGTTGGATATTAGTTTTCATTTGAGGATTCAATATCCTTCTAAGTTTCTGTGTTTTACTTTTTTTTCCTGATTGCTAATTTATTCATGATTTACTTCTTGCATTAAAGGTATCGCAAAAACTGGAAGTGGTAAGACTGCTGCCTTCATCTGGCCTATGCTAGTGCATATAATGGACCAGAAAGAATTAGAACCTGGAGATGGACCTATTGGCTTGATTCTTGCTCCAACTAGGGAACTTTCACAGCAGGTATTAACTTTCCTATTAATTTTCGTACTTACTAATTTAGCTTGAATCTGTGATTCTCTATTATGTTACCTATTTACCATACCATCCTATATGGATCGATATGAAATAGAGTAAAAGCCATAGGATACCATCCTATGATTCTTAACTTATTTTATATGGCTCTTCTTCGTTATTTTCACTATTGTTTGAAAGATAATCTTGATTTTTGTTTTAGCATAAAAAATCCCAATAGAAGTTGTAATTACTACATATATAGTTGCCATAACACTCAAAAACACAAGAAGGAACACAAAATACAGGAATATTTCTGTTGATTAATTTCAACCAATTGGTATCCTGAGAAGAAATATGTTGATTGACAGTTTTGGAAAAATGTAGTTTAGATATAGACACATCAGAAGTTGAAGGCTGAGGTTCATGCAAATGAATGATTGCACCTTTAGTATTGATCTTGAAAGCAAGTTCCTGAAATGTATTGTTTGAACTAATTTTTAGTCTCACTTACTTGGCCTATTTGAAAGGTCACACATTTAAGCCAAGGTCTTTCATCAACTGGTATTAGGGGAGGTTCTCGCTTATTTCCAATGGGGAAAAAAAAGATTAATTAATACCATACAACTATTGATAGTAAAGTTAGGATATTTGCAGATACGGTAATTTACAGGGAAATAGAGAGTAAAGAGGATAGACTAACCCTGTCAAATGATTTAGATAACATTATGAAATGGTGTGATGATTGGCAATTAGAGCTAAATGTAGACAAATGTTCAGTAGTTAACTTCTTCGAAAGAAAATCTATTATTAAAGATTATCCGTACAGTCTCCATGGGATAAACTTATTAACAGTAGAGTCAGTGAAATATCTTGGAGTAACTCTCACGAATAACTTAACATGGAGTACTCACATCCATAATATATGCGGAAAAGCACTTTAAAAACTCGGCTTCATAAAGAGAATGGTCGGTCGGAGGTATGTTTAGAAGCCTATGTAGAAGGGAGTGGAAAGCAGCAAATTTATGAGAGTGATGATGGTTGGAGGAAGATATATTATATATAATATTGATATAAGATGTTTATATCTGTGATCAGATGTGTATTGAATGCACTTTTTTATAAAACTAAAGTTAATAAATTACGTAAGGTCCGATACCTTAGAAAACTCGTCGGTATTAAAATCAATTATTTTTCGAGAATCATGAAAATGGATTTCCCATCTTGTTACATACCGATGAAAAATAAAATGTCCTTGAAGAATTAAACGCAGACTGGCTATTTAACTTCTCAATCGTACTTTATTTACTTACTAAGCAAAGAGATTGTAGGGCTTCAGTGTCAAGACCTTTCCACTGATAAACAGATATAATGAAGACGTCTAAGCTAAGCGTATTATTTCATATAGATGCCAGTCATATGTATATTTTCTCTCACCTCTGATTTGGATGTCGAGCTTTTTATTGATGAGGTCAAACTGGTTCCAGTGTGGCTCTGTTGGTGGAACTGGGTTCTTTGAAATCCACCCACCGCATGCGAACTGATAGAAGTCTTCGCAGGGGTCGGCCGATTCGTTCATGCTCATTATAAGTTCGTCAGCTTCAGGAAGGCAAGAAAAGAGACTTCAATGAGCGTCGTAACATTATACTCGTCCTGCCTCTTCTAAGGAGGAGGAAAAAAAACTATCGAAACATAGGCAAACATTTAAAATCCTTTTTTGTTCGTTTTTTCATCACTCCACTTTTCGACTCTTCATTTCCATGTAAGTTATATCACGATCGGTGATTCAACAGAACGAGCAATTAAATTTCTTTTCCTTAGTAGTATAGCATGAGGAAAACATGTAATGGTAATATAAGAGCGTAACTATGCTCCTTAAAAAGTTTGCTATTGAACGTTTTACTAAGAAAGAATGAGTGCTACGCTACTGAAAAAGTAAAGAAACGGAGAATTGCAACGTAATCTTAAAGGAGAGATAGAATGTGAAGACGCATCCTCTGAGACACTTAGCTCTGGAAAAATCCTTGACTTGAGGCCTGCACAAGCTTGGGCTTGGCCCTAGTGTTCCGGCTTTGCCCGGTCCGACAGGCCAGTCAAGGACCCAGTATTATAATGATTTGTTAAAGCGAATATTATAACTGATATTTATGCTAATCCATCACATATACCTATGAGATTAACTGAAATCTTCACTTCAGCTCTAATAAAACATTATATTACCGGGTCCTAAAGTAAACTTTAGTTAAAGTGCATTTTAAGAACACATTATAATACCGGGCCTAAATATATTTGCTTCATCATGTTTCAAAATCAGATTCAGTTAAGGGCCAGATATAGTCCCTTGTTAAACGACGGTCTTTGTTAAGCAAAGGGGTTAGTTCTTGGTTTAAGACGGATGGGTGTGATCAAAATGTCTTGAGTAACGGCGCATGCTTCGGTTTGCGACTCCTTCTGCTAAAGATTGGTAGTTAAAAACAGCTTTTATAACTTTTATTTCATCAATGATAATTTTTGTTGCTAATATAAATGAATAAAGCATACGTGAGTACCTTTCTTTTATAAAATTTACGTGTTTTTTATTTGCATATTTGGCCTGTAGCATGATTGCGGGAAATCGCTCTTTGGTTAACAACGGATATTGTTAAAGACGGTAATTCTGGATCAGTTTACTGTCGTAATAAATAAAGATGACAGCTGCTTTAACGTATAAAAATCAATCGTAGACTTGTGCTGCTGAATCTGGACTGATTTGAAAAAACTCGGGCCGGGATGCGGGTCTTAAATGCGAAGTGATCCGTAGGCTCATTTGCAAATGGCTGGATCGGACATCTATTTGTCGTACAAATTTAATGATTAACTCAAACGGCCACCATGGAAAGTGAGAAGAGGTGAAAATTACGTTTTGAATAAATTTTAATGGATCACTTTTCAAGAGGTTCTCCCCTTCAACCAGTTCTTTTGCGAGAAGGTATCGCTACCGGAAACATTTTTTTTAAGTACGAAGTACGCTTTACATAAGCTTGTTAACTAAGAAAAATGTGATTATAATTCGTTTTTTTTATTTTCATACCTCTTAAAATGCGGAATATTTCTGATAGTTTATTAGAAACAAACATTAAAATTTAGCTCTTACTTAAACCGAGTTTTGTTTATTAATATCCACGGTTGAAATGGTAGCCATCTGTAGAAGATTATTTAATTCCTTTAAGTCATATAGGTTAAGCATCGTAACATCGTATGTAGCATACATAGCAAATTATTTTCGAGAAAATTAACATTGATTAATGGTAGTAATTAAAATTCATACTTTTAGCAGATTTTCATCCGATCACGGAAACATGAGTTTTATGATTCAATTTGAGCGAGAATTAAATAAAAATGCAATAAAAGAAGTGTATAAAGAGGAAAAAAGAAACCGGAAGATGTCGTTTCACAACGTATCACAGCAGTTATAATTGAGGAAATCCATCAAATTACGGCGGTTCACTATCTCTTTTCAATTAAAATATTCCGGTAATTTTTTTAAGGAAATAGCAACTGACCTGTCTTTTTACACAGCTCACTCCGGCAAACTTTAACATGATTCTCTCGTCTCGCATGTTTTTTCAGATGATCTGAAAAAGACGAAAAATCGAGATTAATTTACGTTATTTCTTTTCCCTAAATGGTTGTTTTTTCGAATTGTGAATAAATATACCCAATCCCTACATAGAGATAGGAGGGTATTATTGAGTGTAGTAATTCAATTTGATACACTTAAGATATTATTTAGATTAAGAAGCTGATGTAGTTAATACTTACTAAAATAACGCCCAGGATTTCCAATCTTTTTCTGTTTGATCGCTGAGCATCTAGATTCAATCGCCAAAGCTGTAATTATAAAAATGCCAGCCACTAGCTTCCAACTAAAAGAAAGAAATTAAGAATGAAAGATTGGTAGCATTAATTAGTAGCAACATCGTAATGTTTAATGTTTACCGTTTGAACAGCCCATATGATCGCATAGCAGCTACTCTATTTTCCTTATGGATATGTAACCACTTGAATGGGTAAGACTGTGGAAATGTGTGCTATATTTAACTGGATGATATGTCTTTGTTTCGTTTTCCTATCACAACCGGAACACTCTCGCCAATCCACTCTCACCCCGCACTTCCAAAACTGATTATAAGGAGCGCATCCTCTCAGAGATTTGGCATTACAAAAAATTAGTAACCCATTTTTCGTCTTTGACACACGTTGTTATGACATAGTTAGAAACAGGGTTCTGGTTAGTTTATTATCTCAGATGAGTAACACTAAGTACCTACAACGCGCAGTATAAAAAATGCATAAAATACTAAGTAGGCCTTTAAATTTTATTTTTCAACAATGTCAAGTTCTTGTTTACGAAGCTTTGCTGCTATGTGTGTTTTAATCCAATGAACACACGTCTTTAGTGAAAGAATTTTCTTTCAACTTAGAAGTCATCGACAATAATATGGAACTCCAATTGGATGTAAACTGATAGTTTCAAATTTCCTGACATTAATCTCTAGCAAGTCAGTATAATATTATGCTTTTAATTTATAACAACCATTTCGTCTTTTATCTTCACAGTAGAACATTAACTTCCTGGTAAGTAAAGCTAACCAAATGCGAAGGTAAGTATAACTTTAGTAGAGAATGCATCATGCTTTATTCGAACTCAATAATCATATATCTTGCTAAGTAAATGTAATATTTTAATACATCGTTTTTCATTTTGGTTTAATTGCACTCTCTCCATCCTTGACACTCTTTATCCTCTTGATTATTGTTGATATTAATATTTGTTTAAAAATAATTTACAGTTTTTCATTTTTCATTATTATTTCCCTTGTAGATACCAAATTCATTCCTTCTTCGGAATAGAAGGCATTGAGCAATGAGTCGAAAGAGATAGCATTTGAAAGAATGATTTTAATGCTGCTTCCTTTCGGAACCAGCATGTGTCTTCTTGTTTACAGTCCCAGTCAGTCCCAGCCCTATTTATCTCTGGGTAAATATTTGAAACATTTTTATATGCAGATTAAACGAAAGGTATTTAGTATCAAAAACTGAACTTCCTAAGATCTCTTTATTTTTCCCAGTTTATGAACTTCACTTAGATAAACTACTACTTATTTCCAAACTGTGTGGAATGTGATAAATAATGAGAAAGAGAGTAAAACGTCAAACTTTGAATTACCCGGGCGCTTGCGATCCATTATAACTCCCCCACGGGAAGATTTCTTACGGATACTTTTTCAAGATTCGATTTTAAAATTAAGATAAATGGTTTATATTTATATCAAAATATTATGCAGTCCTGTTTGTGATATTAATTCTATGGTTTCGATATTTTTTACCTGAATGAGAAAAGGCGCGTATGTTTATCGCCTTACAGATATCGGTCTTAGTGTATCGATTACCTTATCGATTACGTTAATTCTATCGACTTTTCCAACATCGAAGCTAGAAAATGAATCGAAATTGTCTTCATTTCATGTTGTGAAGAGATATTAAGTGTCTTTTAGTTCGTTTTGTACAAATTCATATGGTAGTTGCCTATCAATCTCATTGCTGAGTCTTAACATTGGTAAGTAATTTATTTCAGGAAAAATATGTAATGGAGTTCAAGAATTTGTAATCGAACGACATTTGAATTAGATACGCTACCCTCTTACATCCTTAAAAAAATACATCCGGCGTTGCGGTGTATTAAATGTTTATTTTACTTCAGGTCAGAATATATAAGCGAAATGAGTTACCACCGAGGTGGAGATGGGCGCCCAAGAGGCTTCGGCTTTTCGGGATTTCAGTTGAAACGGGATTCTAAGGGTCAGTTGCCTCCCCCACCTACAAGTGCTGTTAGTAAACATGGATATTCGACAATGAATGCTATAAGCCAGAATGCTTTGGCAGCCAGCTACGGCCTACCACGAAAGAGGCCAAAGACTGAGGAAGAGTGAGTATCTGTCATTTTGTAATTGTAGATTTTGACGTCCAGTGCATTAATAATTAATACTTGTATGAAAATCTTTAGGTACTTCGAGGAAGACGATGAAACTCCTACAACGACACCTAGCCTTGAGTACATACCAGCCCCAGGTAGCCCTAGTTTCCAGCAGAAAGAGGATTCTGACTCCGAAGAGGATCCATTGGATGCATACATGGCAGGCATTGAAAACCAGGTATTTGAAATTGGTTTGGCAAAGGCAAAACCTTTCCTACATTCTTATGTGACTTTTTATTTAGTTCAGTTTGTTCTATCGAACAGATTTAAACCAATTTTGACGGCCAATAGGTGAAGAAACAGACAACTTCCCACGACGAAAGGGAGGAAAAGGACAAGGACAAATTAAAGAAAGGCATTCGAGATGATATAGAGGAAGAAGATGACGAAGAGTCCTATTATAGGTAAACGAGCAACTTATTTAAGAAGGTAAATTTCAAATCAATCGGTTTATATAACCACTGATTTTGGTTTATGCTTGGATTGAAAGATATATGGAAGAAAATCCCAACGCTGGTGTTGTTGATGACGAATCGGATCAGGAAATAGAGTATGACGAAGATGGGAATCCTATAGCTCCAAAGAAATCAAAGGTAGGAAGTTTTTGGTCTTATGTCATTGATTATAAGAGGCTGCATTTGGTGATGATTTAATTGTTTATTAAACATTTTTCAGTATATAGATCCACTGCCCCCTATAGACCATTCTACTGTTGAATATGCAGATTTTGAGAAGAATTTCTACAATGTCCACGAAGAAATCAAGAGTTTGACTCCTCAAGTTGTGAATGAATTAAGAGCAAAACTCGGAATCAAGGTGTGTAAAATATTTTGATATTATTTTATGTCAAAATATATATTTATGTTGGGTCAGATGATCGGAGGCAAATGTTATTAATTTTTGTAAATGATATTTGTAAGTCTGGGCATTTTTGCCCTATGTCTTCCCTATAATTTTACTTCTGTCAAATGGAGTTGATTTTTCAATTCTCCTTTTCATTTAAACACACCATTGTAGATAAGCGATCTAAATGCATGGATCTCTTGCTTGTATTAAGAGGAAGATGTGCAAGAGAAAAATCTCTGCTGTAGCCAGAAATGGCAGACTTTTTACTTCATTTTATACGAGTGGAGGTTTATAGGCTTTGAATTGTGGTTTGCTTATCTCATGGGCAGGTATCATTGCACTTACACCCCTCATGTATGTAGGATTATGTATGTCATTCTATATGTAAAATGCAATATTATCTCTGCTGTATTTCACTCACTTTTTGAAAGTTTTGAACATTATTTCTAAAATATTTAATTTATTTAAACTTCAAAATTATCCTAAATTAAATTACAGTGTGTATGCTTGATTTCANACGCCGAAAGGCGGCTTGCAGGGTACAAACATAGACATAGACAACTAATGGTGAATACCTCATCCAACCATGGGTGAATTTTGTGTAGGCCTGGCATTGAACTCGAGACCCTATAGGCAAAATATTTACTGTTTACATTACAGAAGCATATCTGCTGATAATATCTTGATTCTCAATTCTCTAACATCCTGGAAAGTACTCCTAATCAATTTCTGGAAATCTGCATAATGCATTCTTACAGGGAAAATTCAGCAGCTTTTGGACCTCTTGCAAAGCAGACAAAATGCTTAATAAGCTGCAAATTTTGGAGCTTTCTGTTAAGGGATAGCTGAATATATAGTATCATTTTGCCCAAGATAAAATATTGTGAACCTTATTACTATGCCTGTCTTTCAGATTTATCAAGAGGCAAAAAAGTTTGGTAAAGTGTACAACATACAAGTGGTTTGCTGCTATGGAGGAGGATCAAAATGGGAACAGTCTAAAGCTTTAGAAGGAGGTGCGGAAATAGTTGTGGCTACTCCAGGCAGAATGATCGACTTGGTGAAAATGAAGGCAACTAATCTTGCTCGAGTCACATTCTTAGTATTGGATGAGGCTGATCGCATGTTTGACATGGGCTTTGGTGAGTATTACTTTGTGGATAGTAATTCCTTCCTTATCATGAAGATGCTGTGGAAGTTTCTTCCTCTATTATCACCTTATAAATGTTTATAAATGTAACATAATTATAGAAGAGTATCTAAACCTTAACAAATGTTTGAGAAGTCATTACAATCCAGGGAGAAGTGAAATGGAGATGATCTTCATCAGACTAAATATGGTATTTAATTGCTACAAGACTATTATTGACTTGGAACTGCATTTGTTTCTAATTGACCTGATGTAAGTTGTTTTGAACTTAAGTTGCTTGTAATATTTTGATAGATTTGGAACAAAGTATTACCTATAAATTATTACAGAAGGGTTTGAAATGTGTTTTTGGGAAAATAAATTTTTATATTTGCCAGTTTCTTTGAATCTTTAGCTTATTACATATGCTGTAGGAAATTGCAACTACAAATTTAATTCAGGAGTTTATAAATATCAATCTAATCATGTTAAATAGAAAAAATTAACAAGTTTGCTATGTTCAGATTAAAGTAAGTCATTAGTTGAGTGCATTGTAAGCCAATGACCAACTGCATTGGTTTTTGTTGCATACCAAAGCATATTTTTATTTTAAGAGCATGGAAACTGGTTAGTAAGTGGTTTGTATTTTTTTTATTTTTAATATTTTTTAATCATAATTTTATTTTCTTTCCTTTGTAGAACCTCAGGTGAGGTCCATTTGCAACCATGTTCGCCCTGATCGACAGACATTACTGTTCAGTGCCACATTTAAGAAGAGAGTGGAGAAATTGGCGCGAGATGTCTTGACTGATCCAATAAGGATAGTTCAGGCAAGTCAATTTAAGTTGATATTCTTAGAAGAAATACTAAATCTTTGTCATTATTTGATTAGTGTTTCATCATTGCCTCATTACCATTGTAAATATAATCACATCCACCTTAAAGTATTGAAAATCTAAACAGAATTATAAAATTTTGTAAACTATTATTTTTACGATTGGTAAATATCTAATAGATGTAAGTATTCATAAATATTTTTTAAGTAACCTTTAATGGGGTGACGTTAACTACTTTAATGAATTTCCAACCCATGGCTTTCTCTACCTTTTCCAAAACTGCCTACTTCTCTGTATCAGTTTTTTTCCAGGACTTATTTAGCAGTCTTTTTATCAAAAGATTAAATAAAAATGTTGATTTTTTTCTGGTCATTTGATTTATGCTACTTAAGTTTAGATAACATTATCAATAGATATAACAGAAATAAGGGAATTTGCCAAAGGGGTTCACACAAATCATCTTCAATTCCTTTGGTAAATTTTTCAGACATGACCTGCTTTTAATCAGGTAATAACATCTTGTTGTGCTCAAATGTATGAAAAGTTGGCTGTTTTTCAGCAGAACTGACACACTGTATTGATTTATCAAATCAGAAACCTAGCCACTGTAAATATGAGATGTGCATAAATTTGATTTATTTTTATATAAATTTATACTAAATGTAGTTTTATGTCAATTTATATTTCATAGAATGTGTTTTTGTCTTTTAGGGAGATGTTGGGGAGGCAAATCAAGATATAACTCAAATAGTGAAGGTTGTAAATCTTGGAGGTGCCAAATGGAATTGGCTTCTGAATCATATTGTGGAATTCCTATCACTTGGAAGTATTTTAATTTTTGTCACCAAGAAGGTAAGAAAGATATCTGTTACTTTAATCATATCCAAAAGAACTTTATTAAATTGTTGTTATGAGACTTTTATCCAAAAGTTTAAAAAAATTCATTTCTGCTTGTTTTGATTTCAATATTTGTTAAATGTTTGATAACATTCATTTCCCATGTAGGCAAATGCTGATGAGCTAGCAAATAACTTAAAACTCAAAGAGTTTGAGGTAGTGCTGCTTCATGGCGATATGGATCAAACTGAAAGGAATAAAGTCATCACACAGTTCAAGAAAAAAGAGGTTCAGATCCTAGTTGCCACTGATGTTGCTGGTATGTAAAAGGGTATAAATTATTTTTAAAGTGAGAAGCATCCTTCCTTAACACCGTATATTCTTTTCCTAATTTATATTAATACATGGCTCTGCTTTGTTCACAGCTCGAGGCTTGGACATTCATCACATTCGAACTGTTGTTAACTTTGATGTTGCTAGAGACATTGACACACACACCCATAGAATTGGTAGAACTGGTAAGTTAAGAGTTCCTCTCATTTATGTTAAATTTGGCCATTTTTTAAGACCAAAAAGGTAATGATATGAAGTTAAATATCTGAGACTTGTTTTGATACCTTTCCCTTTGATAACTCTTATTTTCCTTTATCAAAGTTTATCCCTTTCTGGGACCAACACCATCTTTGAATGTACCCTTCAGCCAAAGCACCTAAAACTAGCTTGTAAAATTTCTACCAGAAACTTCACATAATTAAGTTGACCTCAGCATTTGGAATATGAACTTTATTAGGCAGTTTGGGGTGCTTTGGTCCAAAGTAGACTGGAGTTTCTGGCTGTGCAGTTTATGGTGATTGGACCCAGAAAGGGTTAAAGATATTTCATTTGCCATTTTTATTTATACAGCTCATATTAGAGTTAGTTATCATTATTAATGTATTTACTTAGTCTGTTTAAGAAGGTATAACTTCTTAAAATCTGGTGTTACAGCGAGTTATTACAGCTCTATTACTTTTATTTGATTGGATTCTTTGAAAGAAGATTTTTTAAATGTGTTATGGTTGAAAGTTGTATATTGTGACAGTGTCAATACTCTGACATTCAAATTTTTAAACATCTTTGAATTGTTGGCATTGTGTAATTAAAAATCTGATGGATTGAGGAACTTAGGTGGAAAATGTGTTGTTGTTTGTTCAATGTTTATTGCTATTTTTCATACTTGCTGTTGCTCGTTTCAACTGAATTCAACCAAAGACAATTCCCAACTGATGTAAGCTCAATATTTGTCTATCTGGACACAAATTCTGTTGGCCAGTAGTGTATGGAAAACACTAGTTTAGAAAAAATTACATTCTATTTATGCAACTTTACTGTATACATTGGGTTACACCTTTCTAAGTTCTTGCAAATTTTGAATGAGAGTGAATCTCTGTCCTGAGTGTAATGTTTAATTTTATGTTTTCCACTCTTTGCAATAATCTCCTACATAAAAATTGAGTTAATCAGTGAGTCAAAGAATGGTCCAACTGCATAAGTTAAGAGCTGTCTGTAGATTAAGTGTCGAGTTTATTTACATTCAAATGTGAATGGCTTCTACAATTGCCATAGGAGTTATGGAATTGCCATAGGAGAATTTTGCAAAATTTCTGGCAATATTCAGTACAGTGGTACCTTGACTTACAAAACTCTGTTTGTGAACTTTTCCTCTTATGATCTTTTTTCCTTCTCCATTTTCATATCTGAATACAAACTTAATGTTGATAATTTTACAGGAACAAATTAAGTTTGTAAGTTGAAGTTCCACTGTGCATCGTGATAATGATTCAAATATGTCATGCATGTTGCTTTTTAATGTATCTGTGAAATGTGATGAATGTATATGAAAAAAAACTTCTTCTATGCCAAAGCTAATGCTCACTTGGTGTGAAATTTTTCATAACAGGTCGTGCCGGTGAGAAAGGAACTGCATATACTCTGGTCACTGAAAAGGATAAAGAATTTGCTGGACATCTTGTGAGGAATTTGGAAGGTGTAAATCAAGAAGTTCCTAAAGAATTGATGGATTTAGCAATGCAGGTAATTGAAAGCTGAGAAGATTAACCTTCAAGTAATGTAGAAAATCATCTCTTGACTTATGAATGTGTGTGTAATTTGATAAATTTTACCTCTCTCCAGAGTGCTTGGTTTAGGAAAACCAGATTCAAAAGTGGACATGGTAAAAAATTAAACGTTGGGGGGCGAGGCCTAGGTTACCGTGAACGACCTGGACTTGGATCATCATCATCAGGAAATGAGGTATGAATCTCTGATTTATTTATAATAATTACTCATTCCCGGAAGGAATTAAAACACCAAAAACCATCAAAAAGATTGTGTTTGGTGGTTTTGATGGTTTTTTGTGTTTTATTTCCTTTACATATGAGTTGCCATTAGTGGTAATTTATACTCTAATGATTCACTGTTAAGGACTTTGATCCATCCAATTTTTCCTTCAGGCTACTGCGGGAATAAAAATGGGCTCCAGCCTTCCAAGCACTGGTCCCCTTGGCACTCCAACAAGTGAGACTGCTCCTCGTAGAACAGGTCCAGGAAGTGATCGCTTGTCAGCAATGAAGGCTGCCTTCAGAGCTCAGTATCAAAGTCAGGTAGGTCTGAGATATTTTGGTTATGTTGACCTAAGATCTACAAATTAGATTACCTTGACATTGGATCTCCATGGCACCCAAAATGAGCAAAAGGCTTTCTTATCTGCTGATCTAGCTTATAGCTGTCATAAATGTTGTTTGAATGCTAGGGAAGATTATTCTATGCTGGTACTTTCCCTCTTTATTCCAATCCTGGAATATTGATGATTCTGTTATCCTTACAAATGTTGCAATATTTCAATTTGTCTAACGTCTGATTATTCATCCTCTTCAAATGCAACACTTATAATTCATTTACTCGCAACATGGCATCAAATTTGAATATTTATAAATTCATCCGATTATATGAAAAATTATTTGTGTAGAGGGTTTTTTGATGTAAAATTCTTTACCTTGTTTCAGTGGTAACAACTCATAGATTTTTATGATATGAGGAAAACATTATTCTTAATCTTTTGATAACCGTGAATTTGCATGGTATACGTTTATAAGTAAGAAAGATCAATTTTGTAGTTTTGAAAGTTGACTTTATGAAATATTCTGTGTCTTTAATTTATTTAATGAGTGTTTTCAAACTAAAGGCAAGTGAATCTGTCTGCATTATGGATGTGCCATCAGTATTAAATATTAGTAGGTTTTACACTTGCGTTTTTATTTGAGTTTTCCTAATTAAAATCTTACTCTGAGATATAGACAGTTGTTGAAATATTTAGGTATTCAAGCTCTACAGTCACAGTGTAGGTTATGAAAAGTCATGAATTATAGCATTGGTCCTGGTAACTTTTTTTAGAGTATGGTCAACCCTCTATAAAATTTCTTGAGTAAATTCTTAAGTTAATAAAAAGAAATAAGAATATTAAAATACTGTTGTCAAATATACATTTAAATTACAAAGTTCTTTTTTATTTTATTATAATGTCATTCCATGAAGTCTGGCCTGACATGATGGCATTAATAAAGAGTAAATTCTTGTATGCCTATTCTTTCAGTATTCTTAGTTTCTAATTTAAAGCTTTTCTTTATTTTGATTGTTGACAGTTCACAGCATCCACAGATGAATCTTGGCAACAAACAAGGCATCAACCTCCTCCACCTCCCCCACCTCCACCAGTTCCCCCTTCTGGCAGTGATTCCGCAAATAATGGTCGTCCAGCGGGGGAGCGTGAAAAGAGAAGAAAGAGTCGGTGGGATCAGTAAGAAGTTGTAAACACTGCACAATAATTTAGGTGATCTTATCAAGGTCTTCGGTTTCAAAAGTGAGAACTCTTCGAATTATTTAACGTGCCCATAACTAGACCCATTGAATTCTCATCTATGTAACGGATAACTTAGATAGGCACAATGAGACCTTGAAGAAAGATGCCACAAGCCTCTCTGCCAAAGTTATGACCATTTTGCAGCAACCACATTTTAGATGTGGCTTTTGAAGAAGCAGTCCCATTTTACAATGCTGGTATGTTTCGTTTTTCTGAAAAAATGTTTATGGGTTGATTTTCTATCAATTTCTTGCTAGTTTGATCAGCAAGGAAAAAACATGAAACTTTCTTGTTCTCTTTGCTATTGTCTCAGAGGTGTCATTGTAAAAATTTTTAATTCACAAGAGCAATGCAAACTTGTTGAGAATTGTTTTACAATGTGTTGTAAATTAATCATAACAACGAGAACAAATTTGGAAGGAGATAAGACAAAATACTGGTTGTGGTGTGCTATACAATTTATTCTCTAGCACCATGGAACCAGCCCATTGTTGAAAGAATTGTTTTATTGTGTGAGAATGGTTGAACAGAATTACATATAGAATCCATCTGCTTATTGGATAATTAATTAACATATCAGCTATCCAATACCAGGCTCGTAATTCATTGGTGTTAAAACTTATTTAGAATCTGTACTTATTGAAAATAAAGTGATTTTTTAAGATAAAATTTTAATCCTTTCTTGAATGTATTAAACTGAAATTTTACTGTTATGTTTCAAACATTTTTGATGCATAAAAATTTGGCTATGTTAGTAATTATTGATGACTGATTTTTCGAGTAAGATTTATGTTTTACTTGTCTTTAATGGAATCAGACCTTAAAAGTATAAGGCCTTTAACCTTTCTTTTTGTAGAGATGTTTCATTATTTTTATTCTTAGCAGGACATATTTTAAAAGAAAGCTTAAAATGGTGAAAACAACATTTTAAAGTTTTACTTGCTTTGTCGAGTTTCCTTAATTAACAAAATAATTTTTCCTTGTTAAGTGAAAATAATGTGGGAAAGGATATTAATCTTGGAATTTACAAAATGTTTGTACTAAATTATTTTCGTAGAAAATCGTATTTAGTAGCCCTTTTTTATTATATATGAGTGAAATAAAGTTTATTCAACTCTGCAAATAATTACACATTTTGAGTTGGAATAATTTTATTTCATTTTAAAATGCCATATTAAATTAGTACAGCCAATGCTTAGTCTTATTTCCTTCATTATCTTGCATCATCTCATTAGATGAGTAAATTCGATTGATTTAAAACAAGTCTCAGCATTCAATTTTTACACAGGAGCATAGAGGTGAACACAATGAAAAGCACCTTAATACCGAAAATGCATATTATCCATCTATGAAAATGACAGTAGTATGGTGATAACAGAAATTCATTGTTCTTGCTTGTTTCCATTTTCCATTCAACCCAATTTTCTATTTATTTGTGGGTCATCTTGATTGTATGTTCTTTGTAAATCAAATTGTGGAGCTTCCTGATGTTTTTGTTATTTTTTTTCTGATGTGCTGATGCATAAACTTTAATTCGTAACTCAAGCAAAGAGTGATATAAACTATGTCAACTCTTTTATATATATGCTCTTACGGTAGATGAAATGAATTTCTACTTCATTAAACATTTGTCATCGTGATATAATTTTGAAAAATCATACATGATTGTAATTGAGTCTAAATCATTTTAGAATTTCTATAAATATTAATACAGCATGAATGCATGGGTATAATAGAAGAGTAACTGCCCTAAATACTTTGCTAGATATACTTTCTCTCTAAGTTTAATGTATTTATTTTACAAATCTCAGAAATATTCCTCGATTATACCTGGAATTGTGGCGGCTGAGTAATAATTTCACATTTCATCTACAATAATTGGCCCCCTTTCCAAGGTTTATTTTGCCTTAAAAAATTATTGCTAAGCTGTGTAATTGTAAACCCCATTTATATGGAATGTAACTTATTGTTGGTTGACTTTTGGGAAGACAGTATTAAGGTTCAGTGAGCTGATGAATTCATCATCTTTGCTTTATTTTTGTAAATTGAACAATTTTTAGAGTACATCAATTTTATAAATTGCTTGTTCTATGTAATTGTTGATAAAGGGTAGGCTACGGTCAATTTCAATTGATCAAAATTTTCTGGTCTATAATAGACTTTGTGTAGAATGAATGTATGTAATTCATATAATGCAGCATTGCAAATATCAGTGGCATGTGATTGTATTAATTTCAAGCACAGAATATACATATACTTTGCATTTTCTGTGTTTTACGTAGAAAATTTTTTTCCAAAGTGACGTTGTGAAAAAAATTTTGATGTATGATGAAGTATGAGACTATCATAAATAATAAATGTATAGTTTTGATGTTCTTTCCTATTGTATCTCTTAATAGTTCTCAGAACATTATTTTTGACCATATGATGAGTATGAGTAATTGTGTAACATCTTAGAAGGTCTGACTATTGATTACATGTTGATCGAATATTCTGAGGTCTTACAGTTATCTAGTAAGATGGATCACTACCACTGCTTCATAAATATTTTCATTGCTCATGCCTCAACATTTGCAGCACCTGGAAATTCTTATCCAATGCTTTGCTCAGTTAAATTTTAAAAGGCTCCCATCCAATAAGATACTGATAGCAGTAACTGTTACTTGCACTTTCTATTCCTGCTGCTTTGAAATTAAGCCAATTGATTTTTCAGACCTAGATATACCTTTTCTCAAATTGGTACAAGTCATTTTTCTCAATCTTCACTTTCACTTTTTTCAAGTCTTCACTCAATCCTTGGTACAAGTGATTTATATGCCCTGTGAGTGCTGTACACTCTCATGGTGGCCACTGGAACTTAGTCTTATTGGTAATCTTTAGATTTTCTGACATGAAATGGACTTCCTTATCCCCAACCACCTCAGCAGCATGTCATCTTAGTGTAATCTTGTCTCCCCCAAAGTTACACTTTACTATAATCTACTGTTACAATTTACATTCTACATTGCCATACAGCAGGATAGTTTTTAATCTTTCTAATGGCTACACATGACCTGGACTTCATCTGATATAAATTTAGTATTATAAAACTTGTATGTAGAATAAGTAGAAAATAGTGATAATTTTTGCTTTAAATAGTATTTCAACCAATTTGAATGAAATTCTTTTCTCAAAAAAATTTTCAATGGGATTTCCCTTTGAAGTCATACAATACAGTTTTGGCTACATATCTCTGTTCTCTAGGGAAATCATGTACCCTCTTTGGAGAACTTAACAAAAAGGGTGAAAGTTGATGGTACTTTTGCATTAGAAACTATCAATGTAGAATTTGCATCTAGCTATGATATGATGGTAAATCTGAGAGCCTTCCTACAGATAATAGATGAGATTCTACATGGCCCCTATCTTACATCCATTGGAATTATATTTATTTGTTATTCTAAGACCATTGAGCTGCTGGATTGTGGAGCCTACCATAGCTCCCCTGATCATCTAATTCCACGCTAAGTTTTTTATTATGATTATCGTTGTTTCTAGCTGCGCTTATTATCTTATGGATTACAATCTAGATTCATTGAAATCTAAAATTCGGATTTTTTACGTCAATGAAGTGTCACTGTTTAGTAATAATAAATTTATTAGAGCTAATTTACCAACTAAAATTATTAGAAATTCTTATTCTTCTACCAGACTTGCGTCGAAAATTTGCAACGTGAAAAGCATATACGAATGAAATTTAGCTCGACGTAAACTTTGAAATTACTCACGTAGACTTTATTAAGTTCATTTCCAGAAGACAGCTTTACCATAGTCGGTACGGAAGACGAAAGAAGTCTTCGATGGAATTATATTTTATTGCTCAACTTAAAATAAAAATTATGTAAGAGTTAAAACATTACTATGAAATTCCCTCTCACCTTTCATTGGCTTACATAAAAAAAAACATCATTTTGCCAACCAATGGAGAAGTAAGAGAAATACGCTTATAAACTGTTATTTTAGTTCGCCATTGTATGACAATTTGGGTTGTGGTTGATTCGACGTAATGGCACGTAAATAGATGGATAGATACGAGAAGATAAGGTATTTGTACGAACATTAAGCTGTACGTGAGGTTTGTGTTGTTTTAACTGCATTGTGATATAATGTATTGTAGCATATCAGACTGGATGACTGTAGGATCGATGCCATTCTTGGAATTATCTAAGAACTGATTATGACACAGTCGCAGTTGACGCAGCCTTTATCTTAACTTTTCCTGTTTCCCATTTGCGCTATCGTCAATAGTTATCCTCAAGTGGACCTTTTAGTGTAAAGAAGGAATCATGTATTCCTCCAAATTTCCTAAGCCCCGCATCGATCAATCAGATCTCAAATGTAAAAGCGGATGTGGATTTTTTGGAAATCCTGAATGGGCTGGCTATTGTTCAAAATGTTATCGAGAAAAGCAGCAGAGGGAAAGGTCCGGGAAGGTCGGCCACAAAGTTCGTCGGTATGTTGATGAGATGACATCCTTTTATTTCCGCTTAAATTTTTTGTCGTTTTGAGACATGAAATTCATAACGCTTTACCTTTCACCTATTAGACCTCAAGGAATAGAGAAGAAGCAAGTGCAAGCGATATCAGGATTTACGAGGTTTGAGGAAAAGAAACGTTCTCAATCGGAGAAAACAACGAAAATATTTAAAACCTTGTCATTTATGAAGTCTCCTAGTTCGAAAGGTGGGTTCATTGACGAAATTTTTTGTTTCTTGTTTTTATTCGTATGTCTCCCGAACATAAATCTCATAAGATTCTGAAATATTCACGTTTTTTGGTGTTCTCTTGCGTAATTTATGTATTCATCGGTGGATTATTTTTTCCTTCCAGAAGTACATTTGTATGCTTTTATAATTCTTTATTGGAGTTCTCCTGATTTTGTGTGTGATTGATTTCTCTAGACTCAAGCCACTCTAGATCTAGAGTTGAAGAATTAATTCGTGGAGTTAGGCCGGAATTGGAGAGGTTAAGAGATGAATCTTCCAAGTTATTGGTCAGTGTAGGACCAAATGTTGAACATGAACTACAGCGGCATGCGGCTCGTTTTGTTGCTAAAGCTGCTCAGTTAGCTGACACCGAAGGACGCCCAATTGAAGAAGTTGCAGAGGAAGCCCAAAATTATTACATTAACGAAATGAAGAGGATGGATGCTCTGTCAGTTTATTCAGGTATGTGTTTTGAATTCCATACAATTTTCATTTTTATGTGCGGAGTGTTAAAGCCTGAAAGTGAATCGTTCCAAATGAATTCTAACATTGTGTCATAGCCTTCTTTTTTCTTTAATTAGAAGGGGAAACTAGTTGTTTTACTGATAAGGTAATGATAGACTTCTTCTCTAATATTGCTGGGAGTGTTTGTCAGGGAAATGTTTCTTAGTATGTTGGGTTTTATATCATGAATCTGTAATGCAGCCTTTTGTCGCGATTAAAATGTTATTTAATTTTCCTTAATGAAGTAGTGATTTTTCTGCTTTGGTCTGGGGTTAATTTTTTTCAATGAAAAGCAAGACAAAAATGATTACTGAATGATTTCACCATAAGGAAACATCCTAGCATTAAAATACAATGTAAAATTAAAATTGCCTGATTTAAATATGAAAATCGATTGAACAAATGCTGTGCAGTTTCTAAACTGAGGTTTAGAAACTGCATTACCCTATGCTTGAGGGAATCCCATAGGAATTTGGGGATACTCAAAAAATGAATATTGTTGGGTCTGCAGTTAGCTTCATCCACAGCCTTGGTTCCAATTATTTATTCCAGAGCTCATACAATAAGTTACGTTTATTTGACAAGAAGTCTGACACTTCTAAAATTATCATTTTAAGTGTCATCATCAACTTTTTACAATCCAACATCAAGTATAAGTCTCTGGAAGCATTCTATTTTACTCTGTATTTTGAGATTCTTGTTGCCAGGCTAGGTACTTCTTGATGTCTCCATTCCTTGTGTAGTTTGGTTTTATATTGACCTATTAAGCACAATTAGTGCTTAGTTGAGATCAACTGTCCAGCTGTTGTCTTTTCTTCTTGCCACATGGCCTGCCCACATCCATTATATAAATCTTATTTTATCTATAATCTCTGTCTCTCATTCCATTGCCCCCATCTAGTAGTTGTATTTTGAGTCTTCTTGTGATTCTGAGGGTACAGTATTACATTACATTTACAACTACTGGCTTATGCATAGGGTTTTTTCTTAAAATAAGTTAGGTAAAATAACAGGCCCTATTTTAGATATTTGCATTAGTGATTCCATTCTTCATTATTTTCAGAGGTCTCTCCAGAAGAAAAAGAGGCATTATTAGATTATGCTGAAAAATATGTTATGACTTGCCTGTATCAAATTCTATTCTGTCCTCCATCTACCACAGATGAAGAGAAGGATCTAGGTTTACAAAATAGGTATTTATTTGAAAATTATTAACTTATATCAACTTTGTTTGTGTCCTTTCTAACAAATTCATGTTCTTAACTCCAAAATGTTATCTTCGATTACAGAATTCGTAGCTTGAACTGGGTTACAACTAAACATTTGGATTGCAGAATTAATGAAACCCAGTCTGAAATATGTGACCTGTACACAGCTATAACAGGTAATAGATGATTAATTCATCCTTCTGGTGACTAAATATGATATTTATCATTTGATCTATTGGTAGACATTATTTTTTTTTATTTTCATTGAATTAAATAGTTTGAAACACTATACCTCCATTAAAAGCTGTTAATTTTTTAAATATCAACAAGCGATTTTGTAAACAAATCTCAATTTTACTGTGGTAATATTTTGAGAGTGATCATTTTGAAAAATTACCTTGGGAAAAGGATGTAATTACCACTGTTACTGCTTAAAGGCATTATGAGGGGTTTTAAAATTTTAGTACAGTAATTAAGAGAATTTCATTTAGTTTCATTTTTTTTATTCCTTGATATATTTCTATAATTTCATATTCTAAACTCTGAATGATTCTTTTTCTAGATATCCTTGGCATGGATTCTGCCAAAGCACCACAAGATAAACTCGCTTGTGTTGTGGGATGTTGCAGGACTATACTTGAATTGCTGGCACGTTCTCAAGGCGGACCTGCTTCAGCGGATGACTTTCTCCCTGCTCTCATATTTGTTGTTTTGAAAGCAAATCCTCCTCGTCTTAAAAGTAATATTCATTATGTTACTAGATTTTGTAATTCCGCTCGCCTTTTATCTGGAGAAGGTGGATATTACTTCACTAATCTAGTAAGTATCCTATTTTTAATAATTTTACTCTCCTCCATGGTAAATTTCTTCTATAATCATTCATTATGTGTTTTAGTTCCGTTGTTGTTTTGATGGATGAATATAAAGTAAGCCCCTGCTTTTTGGAATTTATCTGAATGTTTCCAAATTCTCCACAACAAGAGGGGAGCAATGAAAATTTGCTAATTTATACATTTTATGGCATCCAAATTGTTTCAAATTTTGAAGAGGATTGATTCCCATGTATTTATTTAATTCTCAGTGTTGTGCTGTTTCTTTCATCGAAAACCTTACTGCTGAATCCCTCAGTATGTCACAAGATGAATTTGACCAGTATACTTTAGGAGAAGTGGTTCCCCCAAGTACTTGGGAATCAACATTAATGATGTGTGAGGTTAGTGCTTATTTTATTTAACTACTTTTAATAACAAATTTTCAAAAATTGCTATAAATTGGCCAATGCTTAAATAGATCATGATTTTCACAAATCACCTACTGCAATTAAATTGTTAGCTGGTAAGATATTAATTTTTCATCAACACTGTTTATGGTTCTCAAAATTTTATAAAAGGTACATAACTAATAATAGATTTGTACTTTTCCACAAAAAATAAATATTTTTGTGGAAAAGTACAAATCTATTATTAGTTATGAATTTCCACAACATCTCGGCCGCTTCGATAGATTATAAAAGGTACATAGTTTGCACTCTCACTTGCCCTAAATTATGGTATGCTGTCGGCATTGCCCAACATTTTTAGGCATCTCTGAATATATCCTCACATTTATCTATTGAATTTCCTCATATTGTTGATGGGATATTGATGGTATACTGATGCAGGACTATGCAAGTGTTAAAAATTGCCGACAAAAGGGACATTAAAACATTCATAATGCTATGCACCACTAGTAGGTCTCACACAGCTCTTCTCACAGTCATCATGACCCAATATGCAATAACTATGTATGAGATACAGTTTTTGTGTCCGTATACTCCTTGATCTATTCTTCATACTCGTATATACGCCCTCACTGGAAAAAATAATTAGTTTTTGGCTTTTATGAAAGATAATAAACGAAAGGTTTTTAAACTATGTATACTCCTGGGGACAGACCGTATAAGTCACTATTATCGCAAATATGTTAGAGTACAAGGAAAACTAAATTATAGTTTTAAAGTTAAAATCACTTTTCCCTGTGATACTTTAATATGATTCATTTTAGATCGTCAGTCAAAGATGCATTCAAATGTTAGATACGGCCAATTTTTGGAATCCCAAAAAATGTAGAAAAGGTTGTATCATAGATTGAAGAATATATTGTATTTAACACATCTTGTTTTGGGTAGAAATTTGCCTTCTCCTTGATTCCGGTTATTTTTCCGGCAGTGTTACTTTTCCCCATTACTATGAACTACCCCCAAAGATAAATTCTGTCTATGTCCCTGGGCAGAGGTTACCTATTACATCATTTTTTAAAATGATTTTTGCCTCCAAACTAACCTATCATTTTACAGTCTTTCATTCATCTATTGGTGGGTTTTAATTACGAAGTGTTAAGTGTTGGTAAAGTGTAGTAAAAGGATAATTTCATGTTACAAACAACTAATGTGAAGAATTAAATGGGTTAAAGTTAACTTCATGGGAAATTTTGTGCTATTTTCTCGGGTCGACATTCTTCTTACAGCCTTTGTATTTGATTTGTCATGTATTTTTTGTATGGCTTTGGTTTAATTTGCTTTAGAAAAGATGTATTTGGATATAAAATAACACCTTGTCTATATTACTTAATGATATACATATAAATTTTACTTAAATAGAATGAAAATTTTTTTGACTGATTATAAATGTTTATCTTGAAAAGAAAGTTTATTATACTGTGCAAAGAAAATCTTTTACCTTCAATTCAATTAAAACTTTAAAGTGTACAAGTAAATGAGTGTATAACTTATCTATGTTATTTTTTCTCTATTCTTCCTTCATTATATTCATTATGCATTTATTATTAACAGAAATTTTTCAGTTGAGGCCTTTGCCTTGTGATATAAAAACTTGATATCTAAGATAAACATTTTACGAATCATATTCTCTCCCTGGAGGGCTAATAATAGTCTGTGACTTTCGATGTTTTGAGAAATTTTACTTTTTGTTATACCATTCTTCCCTATTGTATTTGTTAAAAAATGATTTTTAAAACTGAAAATATGACAAAAAGTAGTGTTAATTTTAAAAGTGCTTTGACAGCTAAGGTCATTTTGCACGTGAGCCCTCACTGTGAATCAAACCTGGGTCTACTTTTACCAAAGCTGAATGTGTTACTCACATGGCTATCCGGAGGCTGACACATTTGAAATTTTTTTAATGCACATTATCTATGCAATCATCAAAGAAAAATTATTTAATACATGTAATATTTTAGGCTATTTACCAAAAAATACAGTGATTTCATTTTGAAAGAACATCCAGGATTGTTTTAATTGCCTGTAAGATGCTGTCTATTTTTATATGTATCCCTTGGTTTTAATACTTACAGCATCTTGATAATTTTAAAAATAGTTATAAGATACACCTTTGTAAATATTTATGTACTTCAGCTCTTTCAATTTTTGTCAATTTAATTCAATTTTTTCTTTGCATTTTGGGAATTAAAAATGATTTGCATTGTGTTAAGGGCATTTTTTCTGAAGCTGTGCATTTGCTCTTCATTTTTTGTTAAAACTCCTTTTCCTATAATTAATATATGCATTTTTGCATATATTTTTGCATTTCCTATAATGCATTATATTTTTTGCAATGCATATTTGTGCCATAAATCTTGTTATTTTTGTGGAAGCTTAAACTGCAAACAAGGCTGTAAATTGGATGAAAATTATTATGAGAGATAACCATCGTGAGAGATGTTATATGCATCTCACATAATGGCCCTATAGCCATAGTAATAATTTATTAGCAATGTCAGTCTTCACCTTGTTATGAATCTGAAAATGATATTCATGCCATTTTCCCCTTTCTTCACACTTATGAGAAAGATTTGACTTTTACTGAGAGGAATCAGTTACTTCTCTGCACATTCTTTGTATAATTATATTGACATTAAACCCTTAAAAGACTTGTGTAGTATTGTGTTTATATTTTATCAAAGGTTATACAGGGTTTAAAAATAGTACTGTTGCATGTGTACAAACTAGAAGCTGAAACCTTGACCCATAAGTTTTATAAATTTGGGTGTTATTGCTGCTGCTTGACAGGCTGTTCATTTGCTAAATGAGCACCTTGCAGCTCTGGAAGACTTGAGTACTCGACGGGAAAAATTGGACAAGACCACTGAACAGCTAAAGGATGAAATGCTCCGATTTGGTGAGGAGATTGCTGAAGAGGTGACATCCATCATAGAGAAGACACCTTTAATCATCAAACCATCCCGGGCACCAACACAGCTTGATTCTGAGGATCCATCCACTGATCAGTTGCCTTCACCTATAGTTCCACAGGTTTGTTTAAAGCATACAGCATGGGTATTTTTGCATGAAACTGAGGATTTGTAACAATTTATGCATTGCTTAATGGCATAAGGTGTTTTTTATTCTTTAAATATTAATTACAGTTTGCTTTTTCACTTTTTACAGGTTTTGTGGAAGTAAATTCTCAAAATAATCCTTCAAATAAGATTGTTTGCCAGTTTTTTGTTTAACATAATTTTGTATTTGCTTGTTTTCTTGTTTGCCTCTGCTGACATTTCAAATCTTGAATTCTTTGCCTTTTCTTCATTCTCAGCAAGCTCTAACATTAGATATCTTTTAATAAATTTCCAGCCATATTAATATGATGTTCTTCTTAACTAATTGGTGGTCTGACTTTCCATGACTATATTGTAACAGCATGACATTGTTATATTTTGTAATTTTTATTGTTTAATTTTTCTTTGTTATTATACAATGCTATGTAACTTGTTAAAACTTTATTGGTCCATAAAAATATAATTTATTCAAATTTTGTTTTATTTTTACTTTTTTCTGTCTTGGACTTTATTTCCTGATGTACTCTACTAATTTCCCCTCACTTATTAATGACATGGTATTGTTCATATTGTATTAAACTGAATGTCAACCTAGTAAAATATTTATGGATAAAATTTGGTAATTGAAATGTTACGATTTGGTCCATGATAAATTTTATGCAAATATGCCCATAAAGGGAGCAATGAGGGGAAATATGCCATCACTGCACTTTTAATAATAAAGCATGATCTATTGAATGATTAATATAGGAATAATTACGATGTTTTTGTGACCTTACTTTCCCAAGAATATAGTGGTAATTGATTCATAATTAAAATTACAGACTGTTTCAATGCCTTAATTATTCCATCATTAATTGATAATTAATAATTTCTTAATTATTGCAATTAATCTCAACTGTAAAGATTTTTTAACAAGTAAGCAAGATTTTAAAACTTCTTTTTTCTATGCACATTTATCTTATGCTTGGAAAGTGATCAGTCACCATTATGCTTCTCTAATAGCAGGCAATGAAATAGTTTTATTTTTAGCCATTGAAATAGTTATCTTCTGGCTTAATTTTGGTGCTGATTTCCTCACAAATCATTAATTTACTATTAGTTCAACATTAACTTGAAGGCCATTTATCTTCCTTTGACAAAGAAAAATTGTTCTATACCATGCGAAGGTGAAGTTTACATTTTATCAAAATCTTCCAAAAACTTTCCTTTATTTTAGCTTCTGTTGTTAGCATTATTTTCTTCATTTAAATTTCTTTTGTTTTCTTAAAATATTTTCCATATTAACTCTTAAACAGCACAAATATTGTAAATATGCCAGAAACATCTGTAGACTGTTCATTAGTTAGATTGACAGTTTAATTCATATTGATACTTGTTTAGCTTTAGTGATGTGAAAATTAATTTTTCATAGTTTCTTAATTTACTTGTTATTTCTCATGAAATGGATTGAAGGCCATGGAGAAAGGAGTAGACATACATGTGATGAGAATAGCTAAAGGGTTAAAGTAACTTATCAGCCACTTTAAAAAACGATATATGCCCAAATGATAATAAAAAATATTTCCACCTTTGAAGACTATTTTCAGAGGTTTTTGTCATAGACAGAATTCATGACTTATATGGGTCAAAATTTTTATTAGCTCAAACCTTATTTATGCTTATATTGTTACAGAACAAAAGTACAAAGATAAATGGTGACTTATGTAGGATTGTATACATCAAAATAAAGGTCCTCTTAGTGTAGGTTAAGTTGTATGTGTTATGGCATTGTGTTTTGCTGCAGTCTTTGTTAAAGCATAAAAATCCAGGGTTGTCTTTTACTGAAGTTAATGAGAATTCTGTATTTTCTGGCTACAAATTTTGGGTGGAATTACCTGAAATATAATATTACTGGGGTAAATTTGGTATATTATTAATTATGGTTTATCTCATTTATTATGGTTCTTCTAGTCTGTCTTGTAGTTGGTTCAATGGTGATTTTTGTAGGATTTCCAATTCCTTCATTACCTAAGTGATACTGTCTTATTACATTAGAAACTTTGAATCGGCAATTACTTTTTACTTGTCTTTTATCACTCAGAACTCGGATGTGTAACTGGCATGTTATGTGAAGTTACAGGCCATAGTGGTGGAGTGGTTAGGGTGGTAGCATTCCAACCCCAGGGTTTGGGGTTGGAATGCATTAACCTTGGATTGAAGGAAATCTTGTATTGAATGATCAAAGGAAATTAAAATATAGGTACATTTGTAGCTTAGGCATCTTTCGGAAGTTCATGAATTTATTGATGTATCACTTTGAGAATATTCTATATAAAGGAAATACTCCTTCCCCAACTCTAATTTCAGCTATTCAAGAGAGTTTAATTGGTCTATTGAGGAGACAAAACAATCTGATTGATGTGTTTACAGTTCATTTCTCTCAAATTATTATCCAAATTATTTCATTTGAACCATTTCATTATTGAAGTGTCCTTGATTTTTGAAAGGTGAGATTTTATTCATTTCCTTTTCTTTTCATTACATAGCTGTTTTGGAAATAATGCTTTCTATCATCTTTGAGCTTTTCATTTAATTTCTTTTGGAACTATTACATCCGATTTAGTGTAGCCAGACTTCTTGTCCGTTGACAGGTGATAGCACCACCAGTGGCACTGGATGACGTCATGCAGACAATGGCTGAGTCTTCAAACCCAGCCCCGTGGAACCCTGTCTCATGCTTTGACTTTGCTGACCAAGAAGACAGTCTGAAATTGGTAAACTATGACATAGAACTCCCAGGTGACAACAGTCCTTTATCCCAGTGTGAGGATCCCTCCCAGCTGAACATTGCTGAGGAAGACAATCCTCTTCTGCTTGGTGACATGACGGGTTCCATCTTAGATGAAAGTGAATCACCAACCACTGGAGATCTACTTCCATCTCCCCTGAAACCAACAGCCCCAACATCCCTTCCCTCCACTGGTGGAATTACACCACTAGGTTGGAACATTCCTAGCATTCCATGTGAAACTGGTGAAGTTGGAACATGTATGTCCTACTCTCAGTCCTCATCTTCCCCAATCAAGGGTCCTGTTGCCTCAGCATGGTCAGCAAATAGCGGCACAGTGACCCAAATGCCTCTGCTTCATACATCAATTAACATAGGAATGAGTTCAGGATCTGCATATATGACCTCGATGATACACCCTCAAGTGGGACTTCAGTCTGGGCCATCGTCCAGTTGGAGCCGCCCCCCAGATCTGCCATTAGTTGAAACTCATCGACCAGATATAGACTTAGATTATGGCAGAAGGACAAAGAAAGAGAATGAGGAAGGAGTTAACAAAGAGCCACCTGATTTGTTGTCAGACACTCCCCCACCTTCCTTACCTCCTCCAGCAACTTCAAGTCGATCCCAAGTGGAGGAAACTCTAGTCAGGGCCCTTGGAGGGGTCCTTACTACATTCGACAGCTTGATATGATTCAGAAGCACTTTATTCATAAATTTATTTTTGCTCTGATCTCATTGGAAGTACTGCTAGTCTCACCATGTAGCAGATGATTTTAAACTGGCATCACTTTTTAAGTTGTCTCGTACTCCTTACATCATCCATGTCTCATTTATTTATTTGCAGCGATTTGTTTCAAAGGTTGCTTTTTTATGATTTTTTAAAACTGTGTTGGCTGCTTTTTCAGAATCAGCTGTGAGTAATTTTTCATGATTCCATACAAATCTGTGACAGGAGTTAAATATTCTGAAGGCAGGAAGGAAAGTTATTCTGCAGCCTTTTGGAATTGTCTCTGTTCAAAAGTTAAAATTGGTGCAATATGTTATGCTTTTGTGTATGAACTAGATATGGTTTCCCAAGAAAAGGGAACATTTTGAGAGAGTTGCTAGAGAGAGTATTTCCTCAATTTTATTATTGAATTCATCAAATTCATAACTATAGCAGGTGATTCTAGTTCCAGTTGAATAATAGCCTAGGTGGCTTCTATTTATTGCTTAGTAAGATTATCTACTTTGCAATTATTTAGCAATTTAATAGCACTGCATTTCCTCTATGCATTTGAACACCTTTTCTTTTGATGAGCATAGCATTTCAATTTTTAATTTTGTCGGATAATCATTTGAGACTTGAAAATCTTTACATGTATGTTCTGTTGAGTTATAACTGTTCCTTTGATACTGTAGAAACTTTCTCATAAATATTTATTTTTTCTTGGGCTGTGGAGAAAGAAGTATATGAGCTGTATCACATATGTTAATCTGCAGAGTTATGTAACATCACTTGCAATGACATTGACTTACTGTTATAAGCGCACTGTTATTGAATTAAATATAGTTATTTTAATTTCTTGCATAAAATTTAAAATAAATGATATAAATTGTTTCCTTATGATTTTTCTTAGTCATACCTATAGTAAATCTAGAATCTCATGAATTTTGTTTCCCTTAAAGATGGTTCTTGTTGATGAATTGGTGTTTATAACCATTTCTTTCTGTTATAGTTTAATATAGTCATTCTAAGAAGTAATAAACAAAGTCCACTGGTTGGTTTGGTAGACTTGTTGTATATTACTAAAATTACGTTGGAGTTTGGACATTTTTAGAGATTGAAAACAATAGTTCTAATTATCATGTTTGAACTATGAGACAGTTGCACTTTTCTCAAATATTGTATCAATTGGGGTATAACATACACTATTTCCCCCAAAATTTAGGGCTGAAATTATTCCTGTGTGTTATACACATTTGCTGCTTGTTATTCAAACTTACTTGAATGAATTGGGGGATCCTGGATAGCCAAGTGGGCAACACATTCGACTTCAGTGAAAGTGGTCCCAAGTTCAATTCCTGGTTGGGGCTCACATGCAAAATGACGTTAGTTGTCAAAGCACTTTTTAACAATTCTACTTTTTTCATATTTTGTTGCAGAATTTTAAATTAAATCTATCTTTAAAAGTCATATCAATACTATAATAAGTATTGATAAGTTGTTTGTTGAATTATTTAAGAAAGTTACAAGCTCCAATCCTTCCAATGAAATTTTAATCTTAAAATGGTATACTTTGTATGCTGAATCATAATAAACACATCATTATATCTAAATTCAGGAATTATCATGTTAATATATTGTATGAAAATTGTGTTCAATTAAGCCTCAATCAGTGTTTAATTAGAGTGAGGAATACTGCATGAATCTGGCTAGCCTTCTGTATGGCGGAGATTATCATCATGCTTAGCAGTCATGCTTAGTACTCTCTGTACACATTTGAAAATAGGTATCCAGGTTAAATGGATCAGCAAAGAGTTTAGGCATTGAGCTCTCAATATCTCAGTCATATTTTCCTAATTTATGACTTCCAAGTAATTTAAGTCTTTGCTCCATAAGAATACGGAAACAATGGAAATCTTATGGAATTATACTGAAATATAATTGGAGGGATGACAATGATGACTGTACACAGCAGGAAAGCAGTTGTCCCATTTCACCAATCAGTAAGTGGGAAGCAATTTTGGGTGACTTAGCTTTAGCTGACAGTTTTTCTATAAATTTGATCATTGCATTTGAATTATTCAGATATTCTCTCAGGAAAGGTATATACTCCAACAAACTTAATAACATCTTAAGTATTCATGACAAGAGAAGGGTTCTATTTGCAGTAATAGCTTCCATTATTAAAAGAATTTTTAGTAATCAAGCACAGGAAAGTCTTATTTTGAAATCCTATAATGTATAATTTAATGAACAGCTAAAAATCAGACAATAAAATTAACCGCCATAATCTTTGATTTCCCAGCTCAAAGAAAGTGTTAGATTTCCTCATGAGAAGAGGAACTCTATGTCTAGAGCTTAGAGAATTGACAAAGAAAGAAAGAATTTACTGGTAATAATATGATACATTTGCCCCTCCCTTAATTGAGTACTTTTATTTCATGAAAATCAACTGTTGCCACAAAACACTTCAAGATCCTGTTTCTGAACTAATGGACCTTTTTAAGGTAGGTGTTAGGGTAAAAGGTTGTATTTTTACAGGCAGGATTATTCAATATGCTCATTTTAGTTTGTTGGATGGCTTTCAATATTATGATGAACCGAATACACAATCTTACATTTGTTTTCCTTTGGTTTCTTCATAAAGAAAGGTACAGAGGAAAAAAATATCATAAACTCTTGAAAAGGAATCACTTCCCTTTAAGGGTGAAATATTTCTTATATATAGCAATTTCTTCTCATATATAACGATGGATGATTGTGTTTCTAAAATTTTTCTTAACATGGCAATAACAATTTTTCTTATCAGCTATAAATTATTACATAGCTTAAGTGCTGAAAACTATTCATCCCCATGGTTGAATATATGTTCAAATCACAAAGTAATCAAAATTTTCATTGAGATATTGCTGAAAAGTTAATTACCTAACTATGTACGTCAGGGTCAGCTTGATAATATCAATTTTGGCGCCTCTTAGTTTTTCAATTTTTATCAACCATGATCCTCTCGTAAATAAACGCAGCTTAGGAAAGAATTCACCTCTTACAGCTCATGACCCCGAGTATTGTTCACTACCCACAATGCAACGCGCTTTAACCCGACCACTGGTTAAAATCATCGAAATTACATTTTAATGTCAACGTAACAATTTTTCATCTGGATTCTCTCCTTCCTGTTAGCACAATCACATTCCCCACCAAAAACGCAAGAGACACTACCGGTGCTTAAAACGCAAAGCGTCGTCAGAGCCGTCCAAGATAAGGGTACCATCGACGGCTAGCAACCGAGCCTTAAGTTTGAGCGGGCTCCTGTTTGCGAGAGTAACTTTTTTATTTTGCAGATAGCTAACGATATAGCTATTAGAAATCTTGGTACATTCTTGCCCAGCATTTTTCTTTATCTATTTAAAGTTACTTTTCACGTAGAGAGAGTAGAAAAGGGTTGCTTCCCTGATAGCCGACTGGGGGCCAGTCTGTGCGAAATGACTTCAACCCTTGAAGCAACCATCCGCATTTGGGTCCGCCAAGGTTTCACTAAAGATTATAGACAACACAAAGTGGTCGCTATCAGTGTGCAAATTTCATCAGTACCAAGCCAACTCTATGAGGCTTGTGTTTGAGCTACTTGACAGATCCTAGCCATATGTCTCGGTTTGCAATGTCGTAAAGAAGAGGGATAATCGCGCCCACTGCTCCCCTCTGTTTCCTTCAAGGCAACCTGCCAGGCGCGGGTATATCAAACCGATAAATCCTATCGAAATGAAATTGAATGTTGCAGATTTGCTAATGTGATAAAATACTGATTTACAATTTATGCAATACAATACAGCGTTAATATTGGACGTTAAAGATGACTTTAAAATTTGTGATTTAATGGACGAATAGCTACTGCTCTCCGAGAACTTAGACGCGAGACGATGTGCTAATATTTTCGTCGTTATTCACCACTCTTCACAACCAGAACTAGAGGGAGCTCCGCAGACGAAAAGTTCTTCGTTGCATTGTGGGTATGAAGGTTATTTTACGAACGTGTTTTCATGAGTCGACTTAGGGGTCGTGCCACGGATTTGACGTGAATTTAGGTAAAAGTTTCACGGAACAGAAAAATTACAAAAAACAAATCCAAGCTATGGACGATGAAGATTCTTACGCACGTAAGCATTTGCAATGGGAGCTTAAAATAACTTTTTAATTAAGGGGAAGAGTATTCCAACATACGATAGTCGACGACTCTGCATTTAACCTTTGTCATCTGGTGGAACGGAAAGGCTCCGATGCTTGGCAGGAGCGTGGTTGAGCCAGGAAAAAATTAACTTTTTGAGTGAACCGCAACGGCTGTGGTAAGTGGAGGGGAAAATTACGATTTGATGCATTCATGAAGAAAATTATAGTAGGGATACATAGTTTTGTTGAAATAGAATGTTGAGTAGAATTACCTTTAAGCTTACGAAATAAATCGATCAGCGTACAGCGACTTACTTTAACGTACATTTATTTTACGCATTTTTAAAATTTCTCTCAAGGCGACAGCTGCGTGGGGTTGGCGCTTTTGACTAAGGTTGTTACATGGTATTTCTTATCGTTTTATCGTAAAAATTATATTTTATGATATGATAAATAATGGAATTCGAAGTATATCAATTTTCTTCTTGGTTAACTAGCCTAGCTGCAACTGTGTGGATGCGACTTCATTCAGATCCAATAGGAAGCAGGAAGGTAAGATCCGTTGAGAGCTAAGTTCTAAGTTCTGAAAAATTGCCCCGAAGAGCGGAGATGAGTTGGTGATAGAAAAGGTATGGAGGAAGATCAGCAAAGGACCGAAAGTACTGGAAAGCTACAAACAACGCAAGGAATTTCCGTCCATTATCTTCCGCTGAAGGGCGTCGAGGTATTCAAGATGATTGTTAGTTGTGTCTAAAATGGTGAAAGCTTTTAATTCACTGTTTTAGTGAAATATTTGAATGTCATTCTTAATGTCGTTAACCATTTGTTAACTGCTTTGTTTTTAACAAAGAATGGCAATCATTGGGTGCTATTCATGGGAGAGGCAGGCCTAGAATAAACCGGTTTACTTTGGCAAATGAGATGCCGAAGAGATTGTTAAAAAAGTAAATGGGATGCAAGGAAAAGTTAGCTGGAATTAGTTATCCTGGGGAAATATCGATGGATTTAAAATACTCGCCTTTTCTTGCGATACTTAACTATATGCAGATTAATTAGGTTGAACTGGCAAACCCACATTGCAATAGATACGTACACCATGAATTACCTCATGATCTTCCATTGATCTTATGCTTGCCCTCGAATTGACCTATTAGTTGTTTTAGATATATTTTTTATAATTGCTCGTAGCTCATCCTGTATTCATCACTCAACGCGATAGAAACGTAAAATACATAGCAACAGCTTCATCACAAGGCAGTTTCACGATGTTTGCACCTCATTATTTTATTTGCTTTAACTATGACTTGCTCTGTTCAGTTTCAATCTTGTTCACTTCATTGTCGCGAGAAGCTATAAGATTATTATTTTTCAATCACAATATAGAGACAACAGCAATTAGACTATAGTCTAATAAGGTTATATCCTTTGTTTCTGAGCCATTTAAGTTTTCGTGGTCTTCTGACATGCAAATGAGACTTAAGGCGCTTAAGACCCTCTACATTCAGTATCCGTCATTTTTTCTAATTAATAGGCAATTATTATACAATTATCAATATCTATTTTTAAGCTTGATTTTAAAAAATTCCAAATATCTTATGTGAGTCTTACATCCAAATCACTTTGTTTCGTTACAGTGTGAAATTTCTTTAGTGAAATTGTGAGAAAGCATTAAAGTTTGATTTGAAAATCTAACTTCCAAATTATTTAAATCACAAACTTTTCACTCGGTGCGCCAGTTATCATATTACTCGGAGCTCGGTTGGCCACCGTTACGTATGCGTACTTCGAGAACAATATTATTTTCGAACTTTTTTTCTTTCTCGACTTTTACACATCTGTATTATTACTTCACTGTTTCTCGACATTCCCTACTGTCGTTTAAATGAAACTGTTCAAAGAATAAGTATTATTAAAATTAATGTATATTTTTAATCCTCAGTGCTTAAATACCATTTTTTGCATTGATTCTTTAACGTCTCAGTATAATGTATTTGAAATGAACTTCCATGTAGCTTTATGCACCCTTTCAAAATCAAATTTTAATATTTTTGATGAAAATATTATATTTAAGATGTAAGCATTTGTAAGAATCCAAAAGATCGTGTAGTTAATTTGCTAATTCAAATTTTGTTGTGCATTACATTATTGTATGTCAGTTATATATTGAAATTATGCTCTACGTATCAATTATTTCGTTTCTAAAGTTATTAGATAAAATAATTACTCCTGTGGCATCACCAGATTAGTCTAAAAATCTTTCTCTATTTATTTAAGGTCTCACTGTTAGTTTCTTTGATTTAGATTCATGACAGGGGAAGATGTTGGTGATAGAAGATGATAGAAGGAACCTGGTTGCTGCATCACAAGAGCTGAATGGAATCCTGCAACAGAATAAGAGAATCCGATGTACTACTATAAATTTTTGATTCTATTGGGAATTAAATTTTAGTTAAAATATCATATTTTAATTTTCTATGTTGCACAAATCGTTAAAAGGTATGCTTCTTGTAGAATACATAAATATGCTTACCATTGATGTATTAGTGTATCATTCTATTGACTACTAAATATGTTAAATAAAAAACAAAATTATAATTTTGGGTTCTTATTTCACAAAGGAAAATTTCTTCATATTGGTACATTCAAATTGAAAATTGATAGAGAAATAAGTATCTTATAGTTTATAAATGTAAAAAGTCGTAAAATTCAACTCAAGGAACGCTGAAAATGAAGAATTGGTGGACAAATTGTTAAACGCTAGACATTCTGATGGCAGCAGTTGGAGTTAAAGATGAAATAGAATTTAAGGTAGCCTTGCCTTGAAAAGGAACATTAAAATCGGATTTAAAGAACAACGATTTTAAATTCCCGCACTGTCATCACTAAGTGCATATTGGGTATAAAAGTGACAACGATAGTCATTTTTTATATCGAAAAATGGTGTTTGAAAAAGATAAAAATGATAAATTCAAAATGGCCTGATTTCGGTAAAAAGACTTACGAAATAAAATATAAAAACAGAGAATTCGAATCGGCGCCAAACAAGTGCGTCACTCTACGTCATGATGACGCCATGTAATTCCGTCATAAGGAAAGGGTTAAGTTGGAACCAAAGGGTTAAGTTGGATTCAAAGGGTTAAATTCGTTGAGCGACTTTGTGAGTTTTGGAAAAAGGGTTAAAATTGTCGATTTTGACCTTGTACGACCTCCAAATTCTGGATTCGGCCTTCAAAAAGTGCAACGAGACTCCGCAAGGTTGTGGCGGCGCTGTATGTACCAGGAGGGAAAATAAAACTAGAGTATAGAAAAGATAGAAAACGTTTATTACGTGTGTTACCATGGTAGCTAAGATAAGTAGATGTTGGACTGACAGACAGAAATATGGGATTCAACTCCACCTTGGACCAATTCTTTTTCTGTAGTGTTTATTTTCTTGTAATCATTCGATAACTTTAAAATATTTTATCTTTTGGATTGGAAAAATAAAACAGTTAATTTTTTCATTTTTATGATTTAAAACTGTCTAATGTAAAATTTTAGGATGCTTACTGTACATTTATTTTACTTTCTCAATTATGAAGGAAAAATTACCAGAAAATGATCATGTAGTTTTATATTTTAAATATTAATAAGTAAATATTTTCTGTTGAAAATAACTGCAAAAATACCAGATATTTTTAAGCCCTCATTATCATTACTAGTATATCTTGCTTCTATACAGCAAGCTTACGGGTACTGTATCCCTATCATTCTCTAATATTGTTGCCCTAAATAAACTCACAAGGCACAATGGTTGGCCACAATTGGGCAACTCAATGCCCTCTTCCCTTTCTAAAAAATAACTGATTTCCACAAAGAAAACTTTGCTCCTAATTTAGTTTAAGAATATAACCTAAAATAAAGTTTTAAAATTCTATTTGCAATTAAAGGCTCAATTTTGAAATAATTTTATTAATTAAAATAATTAGAGCTATACAAGACTATATTATATGTTGGGCCCGAAAAACAAGTTAAAATGACTGAAAAGCCATACAGGAAAGTAAAAGTAAAGTAGCTGAAAGTTAAAGCTTCTTTCGAAAAAAAACAGCATGAAATACAAAATGACGAATCTGAAAACACCTAATTCAAAGTCTATAACCTTCAAAATAAAGTACTATTTTGAAACTGAGCTGATACTTTTTTGTAAGCATTACTTACTAACACCCAGCACATTCAAAAAAAGAAAAACATTTGACCAGGCTTTTTCTGCTAAAAAGCATCAAAACTTACTGTCAAAGTAAAAGGGGAAGTAATATTTCCTATGAATGGTTTCATTTTCTTTGTTCAGTAACTGGTTCATATCAGCCTTGCAAGTTGTAAATCCTTTCTATGAATATGGATTATGAAGATGACAGTTGAAGCTGTTTGGAAGAGATTTTGTAGAATTGACAAAGTGTACTGCAATAGTAAGTGAATTTTCTATTTTTTTGTTCACTTTTTTAACTTATAAGAAGAAACCAATGGAAAACAACATCTATAACACTGATAATAATAGCATTCTATCATCGTATGGACTAGTCCATTCTTAGCATTGAAACAGCTGTTTCAATGCTAAGAAAACGTTTTTCATTTAGCATTTATAGGATGATGAAGTTTTTATTTTTAGTGATGTGTGTAGATGAAATTTGGAAGAGAAATATTTAATTCTGACCTGAAGAGTGTTGTTTATTCTCCTACTTAGAATATTGACTATATTTTCACAAAAATTTAGAGGAATACAATTTGATTTTTTTTAAGTAATAACAATTGCTAGAAATGTTTACATTTTAGCCCACAGTTATCCATGTTTCATTAAAGATTATGGAGATGTTCCAAGAAATATTGCTTGATATGTTTCGTTATATCTGTTTCATCATTTGAGGTACATGTTATATCTATCGTGTTATATCACTGCTTATATTGCAAGAATCAAATTTAAGTAAATGTTTTATGCAATAGTTAATTTATTTTCTGTAGAAATATTCTGAGAGGTATGTTGAAAATTTATCAGCCATAAAACAATTGGTAATTGAGTATGATAGTTGTTAAAATGTTGATAATTTATTCACTTAATTGCAGTTTTCTATTGCCATTGCATTTGCACAAGTACTTAGTAAATTATTTTCATTTGAAACATCAAAGCCTGCTTTAAAAATGAACTTAAAGTTGATTCATGACTTAACAAAACAATTTTTTTATTTTTTACCTAATTGCATCAAATGTATTATTTCTTAATTGATTTTTTTATATTTTCAAATAGTTTTAAAAATCAAAGTAATTTTAACCTCTAACTTTAATTGAGCATTAAATGTAGTACAATAAATAAATGAAACTATGAAATAAAAATGAGTCTTTATTAATTTAATTACATATTACTACTGAGGTTTAAAAAATTACAAATACATACGATAGACTTTTTTTGATGTTTTTCCAATAAAAGACTGGGCACAGTTATCCATGGGCTTTTGTTCATGTTTATCATGGAATCCAAATTAATTGTAATTGAAATTGCACTTTTACACATGGAAACTCTTGAATATGCAGAGGCCAAAAATTTCCTCTTCAAATATGAAATTCCAAATGAGTTTTTAAAGTTTGCACATACAGGTAGACTTGTAACTATTGAAACTAAATCTGAAAGACAGCACACTTATCAATTTAAAATTCTATTAATTCAATTAAATTAAAAGAGAAAAGACAATTCAGTTTTTAAAAAGGTAATATGCATTGTATTACTCTAGTAATAACAGCAGGAAATTAAAGGCTTTGCTAATTTATCAAATTTGTTCATCTGTTAGGAACTATCATTTCTGTGATATCAAAGATATGAATAAAAACTGCATCATATAGATACGCCATAAAAATAAACATTTTGTAAAAATCTTCTAAAGCAAATAAATGCCCAATGCTATCATTGTCTAGAACATGACATGCTGCTGCAGAGGTTTAGAGTACAGAATCAAAATTAGTAAGTACATGTGTACCTTATCACATTAGTTAAATATGCTGCACCCTTTCTACGATAAAAGGAAAATTCCAATATAAAAGACTTTTAAGATTTTTACAATATTTTTCTATCTTAAGGCACATATCACCCAGTGATGTGAGCAAACAAATCTATCTCAGATCACATAAACAACAATATTAGAGAAAATATAAATGCATTTTCATAGCACCTTGAAAGAAACAAAGTATTTCACCAAGTATCCTTAGCTGGTAAATCGTTCTCAAAAGACTACTTTCATTGACCTCTGGCTAGATAATCTGACTCAGAAGGTAGGCTTTGTGAGAAGACTCCATATATTATTGTATACAACCAAAAATAATTAAGTATTGGCATGAAAGGAATTCTTTGGTATAGCTTTAATTACAGACTCTGCCTCTTGATAAGATTGTAATAACGGCCTCTTATAGCCTTTAGTTCTTCATGTGTTCCTTGCTCAACAATACGACCTTTGTGAAACACTGCAATATTATCTGCATTCACAATGGTAGAGAGCCGGTGTGCAACAATTATGCATGTGCGTCCTTTCCTAGCTTTATCCAGGGCCTCTTGCACTACCTGATAGAAATAGGTACCAAAGCAATGTTAGATTGACAAAGCCAGACTTTTCAATATAAAATGCGATTTTTACTGAAGCTATTTGGCAATGTTTGCTAAATACATGTGCTATTTTCCATTTAAATTCATAAATGGATATTGATATAAAACACTGTTTTACCTTCTCACTTTCTGTGTCAAGAGCAGAAGTTGCTTCATCCAAGAGCAAGATTTTTGGGTTTCTTATGAGAGCTCTTGCAATGGCTACGCGTTGCTTTTGGCCACCAGAGAGTTGTGTACCTCTCTCCCCAACCATGGTATCATAACCCTGGATTGAAGAAGCGATACATCAATATTTAACAAGAATGATCAACTAAAAGCATATTTTTCATTCAAAAAGTACTTTGAGTCAAAATTTTTTTTGCATAAATGAACAATAATATTAGTAAAGATAAATGTGTATAGATATCAAGAAAAATTATTGGATAGCACTGCTGTTAACTGAGTTTCTATTATGGGGTAGAGTTAACTAATCTCGATAAAATAAACCATATATATTTTTCTTAATAATGAACTAAATGAGTTTAATTATAAATAAATTCCCTTAGCATTTCTTCAGAATAATCACCAGAACTTAAAAAAGAAGTAATTACACAATGAGCACTCACATAGCTATCAGCTTGTTTTTCATGGAATAAGTACCTGAGGTAAGCTGCTAATGAAGTCATGGATGTTTGCAGTACGAGCTGCTTTGATGATGTCTATGTCCGTTATTGAGCCTTTTAGTGATTCTGGAAGACCGTGTAGACCATATCTGATATTTTCCTTGATTGAGCAGTCAAACAAAACTGGTTCCTGAGTTACAACACCAATTGCTGCTCTCAAATGAGCAACATTTATGGTACGAATGTCATAACCATCCACCATCTATTCAACAATGAAATATGATAATATTAAGAAATAACTCATTTTTATGTCTACAAATATATCTGCTTTTGGAAAGATAAATTAAGTATAAATCTGTTATAAATATGACATAACAATAACAACTCAGAACTTTGAAGGAATACCAAAATATATGTAAAAACACATCAAGACCAATTCAAAATATTTTGTATGGTTTGAAATAGTAATAACAATATCTCTTTTTATCAGAAGACTTTTGTCAAAACAATTTTATTATGTAAAAATCAATAAATATGAGCATATAAAATAAAAATAAGAATTTAAATTAATTGATAACGTAAATATTACAATTAAAATTAACTCTGCTCTTACCACAACACCACTCATTGGATCATAAAATCTTTGGAGAAGTGACACAGTAGTACTTTTACCACACCCTGATGTCCCAACCAAAGCAAGAGTACATCCTGGTTTGACACTTAAATCAAGACCTCTTAAGACTTTCACATCTGGGCGGTTAGGATATTGGAAATATACACTTTTTAGCTCTACACATCCTTGAATATTCTGAAAATGAAATAAATCTAACTTTAGGAAAATTATTAATTTTCATTATTTTAAAATACATAGAACATTGTAAAACTATTTTAGGGATAAAACTAAGAACATGCCATTACAACAAAGTGGTCCAATTCATTGATACGCTACCGGTTTAATTCCTGTGCATGCACTGTGATCTATTGCAGATTTAAGGTCAATCAATTGAAACATGAGTCCAGCAGCAAGCTTTGCTTTGGTGTAATCTTGTAAATATGCAGAGCTTTGTCCAACAGCAGCAGCACAAAATGCTAAAGCAAAGAATACTCTGAAATAGAAAGGAAATTCTGATTACTTATATTTGATTGAGAACATGGAAGTACGGAACTGAATGTTTAAGATGATGGAAAATTTTCATTATATATGATATTTACCTGTAAACATCAGATGGTTCCATTTCTTGAATTTCAATTAAATATGCACCAAAACGGAAAGCAGCAGCATACATCATAAAAATAATTCCTTGAGAGAAGGAGTACACCAATGCATAGATGTAGGTTTGTTTCTTGGCCTCTCTAGAATGTTAGAAAGGAACTGTTTAAAACGAATTCTTTTAAAATGAAAACATTAGCATACTGTTAGAATTACAGAAGAATTCTAGAGTATAAAAAATAATATAATTACAGAATATTCTAAATATTCAGACAACAAAAAATATCAAATGAGACATGCTTAGTGAAAAAAAGAAGGTGAAGTCTCTTATGCATTATAATTTACAGTATTAGCAATGGCAAACCTATGGAGTGTTTATCTTCAAATTAATGCAATTATTGCTTGCTATACTAAAGAATTTAAGAGATTTTTTAATTGTCGCATTCTAGTTTAGCATAGACTGGTTTGATTATATTTCTTGGTGCAAACAAAAATCCTTTTAAATTTTCATCTTATCATAATGGTCAGTTCTTCCATACTCCATGAACATGTTTAACTTATAAGAATAAGTATACCAGTAAATACATAGGGTATATTAAGTCCAGCATTAAAAATCATCAGTTCATGGTATTACGGAATGAATTTAGTTTTCAGTGGTGTTATCAAAAACAAGAGCAGTTGAAGAAAATTAAGGGGCTTAAAATGTTTATAAATACTCACATGAAAGGAATACTAAGCTTTTCCATATAGAGATCGTTAAAAACTTTTTCTTTTCCCAGAGATTGAACAGTTCTAACATTCTGAATACATTCTGATGCAACCTGGAAATCAATTGATTTATAAAGATATTCAATAACAAAATTGAATAAAATATAAATGTAATTAAAGAAGAAAGTTTTCATACTCTTCCAGCATCTTCCATGAGTTCTGCGTCACGGCGTTGATAACGTCGAAGAATCATAGTTTGATGGTAAGAGGCAGCTGCAATTAGGGGAACACCAACTACCAGGAGTAACGCTAATTTCCACCCATACAAGAATGCAATCATTAATGCACTCACTAAAGTTACAAGAGAACTTAAAACTGTTCCAGCACGCAGACCAGAGGCCTAGAAAGGGAAAGTTATTAGACAATTTAAAAAAATGGGTAAAGCAGCATAAATTCATTTACTTGAAAATATTAAGTGTTCACCATTTGGATCCATATGAAATGGTTTTTTTCAGGTAATGTGAGTATATTATAGATAACACTCATTTAAACATTACTTCACTGTGGCCATAGCTTAGCAGAGGTTACTTAAAAATTTCACGTATTTGCATATTCATACATCGAAAACTTATAATCTTGTGATAAGATAAATGCAAAGTAGTGCAATATTAAGGAATTTCATTGATGTTTTTACAGAAAGTAGCAAATTAATTTTGAAATACATATCCAGGAAAAATAAATGACAAAATAAACCTATTCCACAATTCATATCTAAAGAATTAAAAGAGTATTTTCGATTTCTGTTGCAAATCAAGTGCTTTCATTTTCATAATATTTCTATATTTTTGTATTGATATATCACACATTTTCTTCCAGATACATAAAATTTTAACTTAAAGGATGCTTAAAATTTAAACTTATCCTTGAAACAAATATTATCAAGTTATTGTAAACAACAAATAGGGAATTGCAGAAATAATGATCAAAATGAATGAATGTCTGCAATAATTCTAAGATAAAATTGGTAAAGGCTTTGGAATTGGTAATTACCAGTAACAGAGGAAAAAGGTCAATAAACAGTTGATTGAGCAAAACTAATAGTATTTTTATATAAGGATATAACCTATTCTCCTAACATCTCCCAAGAAATATTTATCAACATAGCACAAAATTCATTTTTGGGTTATCAGATAATATAGGGACAAGAAGAACTAAATAAGCCATACAGGACCAATCTCCGATACAATGGAAGAGATTCCCGGTGGGGGCCTACCTGCAAAATGACCTAAGCTGTCAAAGCACTTTTAACAATACTACTACTGGAAGAGATTATGTTATAAAACAGTACCAAATATTTTTCTTATACCACAATTTGAAGTTATGTCTTCTTAAAACAGCAAAACCTCTACCACAGGCTCATGCAATGTGAAATAAGTAGAAAAGAGATCAATAGATTTTTGGTGGTGATATCAATTAAATAACACAACCTCTATGTCTTCCCTACATATTTGTTGTATAATTATTTCTGTCTTTCATAACATATGACAGATGCTAGTGGTGCTAGCTTTCTTTGGTGGTTAGGCTACTATGATAATGAAAAAAAAATATTATAATAAAAGTATCAGATCATGTATATTACTGCAGATACACCAGTGTGTTGAGATAACCATCAGCAGCATGTAGGTGATACAAAGAATATCAGTCCATTAACTAACCCATCAGCTAGTATTTTAAACAGGTGATATCTGTCAACTTACAGCTTTCACAAGAGGAGCATCTCTGGCCAGGCGAGTGATTAGTTTCCCAGAAGAATGTGATTCCAGATCAAACCAACCGACTGGCTGTCTAAGAATATTCATGAAGGCAATTAAACGAAGTCGCATCACCAATTTCTCAGCAGCAGTACACATAAAAACCAACTGAAAAAAATAGTAAACATTCTTAACTTTAATTTTTCCATAAAAAAAGCTGAACATGGGAAAAATCTTGGGGAAAGAAATATCTTTGGTAAATAATACAGCAATCACATTGTATGAAATCCCTTTTGTTAAGCTTGAAGTTAAGATTAAGAAAATTGTTCAAGGAAAGTAGAATAAAGAATGTGATCATAATATTTTTAGTGCTGCAAGCTATTTTGAAATGCTGATATGGTAGCAAATAAATGGGAATTTGATAACATTAGACACTTACCTGGATCCAGAAACTGACTCCAGATAGAACGGCCAATACCAAAAACATCAGTGTCCAGAAAACTGCTGCCTGCTTGAGGGCCTCTCCAACAAGCGTGAAAGTCTGGAATACAAGTATTTTTACATTAATTTCAAGAGGTCTCAACAGAATCTGGAAAAGTTATAATTCTTAAACTGTTGCCTTAAACTCATCAGCCAAAAGGATGGGTGAATCGTTAACCACTCCTGCGTTAACTACAAAAAGGTTTTGGTGGAGGATGAGTGAGAAAGTAGAAAAACTTAATGGAAGAGTTTGTTTTATCATGCAAATTCTTTCCATTTTAAAATTTACTTGAACCTGTCTACCTGTAATGTCAAGAGCCTGAAAGCTCTTCATAAACCCCTTCAGTAGTTGGTAACAAAGGCTTTAGAGAGTTGGTGAGTATGCTATGCAAAATGAAGATAGAGGTAATTTTCCTTTGCTTTCCTCCCTGAGCAGGAATACAGTGAGTGAAACAAGCCCAAATATTTGCATCAAAATGACTCTTTCAATAAAACTTTTTTCCACAGCAATCGTTAAGGGATGACCAAGAATACATTTGCTCAGCATTACTCACACCTCAGAAGCTTTTATATTATCACATCCATGATCAAGAACAGAACAAAAATAAATTAAAGACATTTTCCTTTACCCAGTAACAAAATAAGATAAATATTCCCATTATCAAGATATGGATCCAGGATATATTAAATTATATAAAGGGAAACATTCTATATTTTTAAAAGAACGGCATTGTAAATTTGCAATATTTAAATAGAAAACAGAATTAACAATTAAATAATACAGGGAACATTGAAACTTTTATGAATGACATGACCAAGTTAATATCGCAAGCAGTGACATGTTTTACCTGCATCACCACTGAAAATATTCAAGCACTGAAATTCATGTGCGATAATAAATTCTAAAACAAAAATTTCTAAAATAAGCAAATATACAAAGTTTTGGCGCTGATGAAGGCATAAAAGCCAAAAATCTGTAAAGCATTTGTGTTTATTAGTGAAGGAATTTGTAATAGTTATTTTTAAATAGACCACTTTAAGATAGATTTCCTCATATTTGAGCAATACTCTATTCAAATAATTCTAGATCAATAACTTTAAGGTTCAATGTAACCAATTTACAGAAGTGCTATTTTACAGTGGGCATTTCTCTCAATTTGGCTATTGAATTTTATGCAAAAATTGCATGTGCAAGTGTGTGATTATATTATATATTGTAAGATTTCATTTGGTATTTATTATTTATCCAGCAGTTGGAATGGAACGTGTTGGTGTTTCAGATAAAGTTTTGAACAAATAGCAAAATGATAAAACTATAAAAATATATTACAAAAACAGTTGACTCACCAGAGATATTTTATAAAATTATATTTCCTGAAAGTTTAGTTGCAATTCAACATTACTTCAGCAATGGGTTAGTGCTGAATGCAAGGCACCACTTTATTAGCCATTTTTAATGTTTTCTAAGCAAGGTGTACTCCTTTAGAAACAAGAAATGCAAAGACATGCCAATGCAGTAAGAGATTTGAGAGCACCTAATCTAGACTTACAGCAAATATTTCACCATAAAAATATGCAAAAACAGGCATTATTGCACCACATAGACAACAGCCAATCAGCCCCACAGATAGGGAAGACCACTCTGGCTGATTCAACAGGAACAGGCGCCAAAAACTAAAACTGAAGTCCCTTTCCTGAATGGTAGAAATTTCAAAGTAGATAATGAGTATCAGGAACTAAGAATTTTGAACTTAAGAAATACATAAGAGCACAATATTAGCTATTTCAATTACCTTTCTTACTTCTTCTTCAAGTCTATCTAGCTCTGGATCACCATGGATGGAAGACAAAGAACTGTGGTAAGAAATTCTTTTTTTCCGCTCTCTTGAAATGCCTTTTTCAGTTTCAATGCAACTATGACTGGAGGTAAGAAGTTTATCAATTATTTGATGCATGCAGCAGCTAAGAATGTGCACAGAGATCAGAGAAATTAAATGATTTCTACTCATAGATGTATGTACCTTAAATCCAGGGTTAAACAGAAGTGAAAAATATCAATAGGACTGAGACTTGAACTACTCTTTTCCATGTATATATTGAAATCACTAAACTACCATGACCTGGTTATTTAACATAAAATGGATTATCAGTTTGGATAAAAACTGCTTTCAGATAAGAATCCTTTGAGAAGGGCATAAAACAAAATTTCTGAATCTTAATTAGAAATGTCAGAGGAGATATCATTGGAGAACCCAAAATATTGATTATTTAACTCTAAATCGAGTATAATCTGTCTCTTTGTCTTCGATACCTTTAACTTTGGAACATCAAGCCATTTTTTCCAACATAGTTCGATCAATGTTAGCCAGCTTAATTAGCTAGTAGGTGTTGCTGATTGTAAATTAATAGGTTTGATGAATAGTTGTGCAAAATATTTAACATCTCCGCAAGGTGATGAAGTGGAGAGTTATATAAATAATACATACAGTGAAACTTGTCTATAGCTTAATTGCATGGTACCAGAAAAATTTTCTGTTACGGAGACATTTCCATAATATACAGGTTAGAGCCACTGGATAGGGATTCCTATCCCAGAGGTTGGGATTAAGAAATTTTTCTGTAACGGATAAGTTTCTGCTATAGACAAGTTTCACTGTACTTTTTATTTGACACATGTATTTTAATAGTAATTTTTAGATTATTGATAGAATTAACAAAATATCTTAAATATAATTCATTCATTTTCAATCATCATCTACATGATCACTGGCCATCAAACTTCA
>KZ308127.1:324366-337173 GCA_000376725.2 Ladona fulva
ATGTTATATAAAATGTGCATAGTATCTTATTCTCTGTATTCATTTTATACATAAGTAGCAATATAATTATAATAAAATTAATATTAACTGTTGGTACACTAATTAAAAATCAGTTTCCAAAATTTCTTCTTTTACGGTAACTCCATTCCAGATGGACAACTAATCAATTACTAATAATTATTTATCCATTTTTAACCAAAATTTAAATGAATAACATACCAAAATTAACAATTACTCATGAAAAATACATTCTATTTACAAATACCACAATTTACTACAAGACTCACTGAGTAAAGCAATTGTAAATTATTCTTTTAAAGACTTAATGGTGTTCTGAGAAGGTTCTATTACTACAATTCAAGAAGAAAAAAATCTTTGAATATGCTTGTTTAAATCACAATAAGCAGAATGACATTCAGGACTGTTTCATTGGGATATATTTTATATAAAGAATCAAAACTTGTAAACACTAAGCATGATTCTTCTTCAGCATATCATAAAAGGACTTCTCTCTTACCCTAGCCATATATGCTGATGTTCCAATCAGGAGAGGAGATACACCCAAGATCACAGATGTCAGCCTCCAGTTGGCATACAGGCCAACAAGTATACCAGATATAAATGTAGACACAAACTGAATGACCATACTAAATTTGCTTCCAATTCCTTCCCTAATTCGCTCCAGATCACTATTGAAAGACACAGAAAATATCAATTAAATGCAAACTAATGCTTGAATGATATTTGAGATGATAGTAGTAGTGGTATAGTCAATGAACAATAGTATTTATCCACTGGCACGTTATATGTCAGTATAAGTTTAAATCCTAAACCTAAAACTAGTTCAGGTCCTAAACCTCAGTTCTTTTACATGTAAATAAAACAGGGTTGAGAAATAAATGAAAATTAAACAACAAAAGATCAAGAAATCAATCTCACTCAGTCTTTTCCCAATTACTGGAAAAATTGCAAGTAATGAAATAAATAGAGAAGAGTGTTAAAAAGGGCATGAAATACATATTTTAATCAACAGAAGAAATTTCAAATCTAAAATATCATTTTATTGTGTGTTCAATACACCTGATTCTGTTTTACAGAAAGGACTGTTTGGTAAATCTTTTCTTAACTGGATATTCTGACAAAATTTCTAAGAACTCATATTTAAATGTTTTCTAAATTAAGAAAGAAGAATCGATGATGGACAGTTAAAAAGCCAAGAAGATGCTTAAAGAATCCTCCCCAACATCCATTACTATTAATCATAAAAAATGAAATGCTTATAGGAAGAAGGACAAAAGATACAAAATAACTTACTCTGAAAGTTTGGTACTAAGGTCGCCAGACATATTTTTGTCAAACCAGGCAATATTTTGACGGAGAATCTGAGAGAAAAACAGTCTTCTTAAATTATTCACTTGTCTTTCTGAGGCCATTTCCCAACAAAACGTCTGAAAGGTAAGAGATTGAGTGAAAATATTAACCAAGCAAGAATTTTCTGGAGAAAATATCAAATCTTGAAAACAAATTACCACAAAAATACTGCCTTTAAATTAAACAATATTAAGAATTTTAAAAGCATAAAAAATATACTTTTTGACTAATTAATAAATACATAATAATTTCAACCTTTTTTATTCTTATGAGACAATTGGTATATATGATTACAACAATCAGAAGTTTAAGTTACATAAAAAGATGTAACAATTATTAGAGGAAAACACTGTTTCAAGATTTGCTGGATAAACAACTCAGTAGCTTTAATTTTATTGTAGTTATATCTTATTTCTAACTGCTGTGACTAACAAACCACTTTCTCAATGTCTTTGCCTCCCATAATTATACATAGGCAGTCAAGATGGCTAAATAGGAGTGCAATAAGAAACAAGGGAGACTCAAGAGTGGCACTCAGATTGGTTCTACATCACAAGATTTGTGATACACCTGACACATCAATTCACTGTTTTGTTTGAAATATAATTGCATCAATTCCATAGAAAAAATTAAATAAATCACATAAGGTAGCTTTGACAAAAAAAAAGAAAATTGATGAAGGATGAGAGTCTACAATGGACAAAATAAAAGATGATAATGCAAATGAAAGAAATAATGGCGTTAATTTGTACTGGCCATATGTGATCAATTATATTTAATAATAATAATTTCTCTAATGGAAACAGGTTAAACCTCAATTTTAATAATTATTACTATTCACAAACACACACAACCATTCCCTAAACGGAAAAATCCGGTTAGCCGGGATTCGAATCCGGGACCTTACTGTTGGAACGCTAGCACGCTAACCACTCCACCACCACGGCTGGTAATATTAGAGTTAATTACATGAATTTATAGAGATTTTTTGCTTTTATTCTAAAACTGTGCTAACTTATAGTGAAGTCACAAGTTTAAAATTACATTATTTTTAATTATGCAATTATCTACAGAATGAAATTTATCATAGAATAGAATTATTAGGGTAAGTAGGGGAATAAAAGAATATAAATGGGAAAACAAATGAGACACATGAAAGGTTTACTTAAATAAAGGATTGACATAGATAGAAAGATGAAGGAATGCCATTTCTAAATACCTGTATGTAAGATGCAATAAGTACTCCAATTCCAATAAATAAGTAATACAAAGAAAAGGTGGACATGTAATCTATAAATTCTTCTAGTGACAGAGGGTCTAGCACAGCAGCATGGCCAACCTTATTTTCTTCAACCCTGTAAAATAAGACGAATTAGTACAAAGCTGAAATATACTAAAATAGAATGACCAAATTCTCATCACAGGATATAACCCACGACACTAACACATTAGATCCATTGAAGTCATACGTTGAGGTGCTGAAGCCAAATATAACAGAGGTAGATGCATCCACATTGCTGCTGGTTGATGCCAACAATGAGACTGTTGTTGAGTCATTGATGGAGGGCTCTGTTGATGTGGGTAAATACTCCTCTGTGCTTCCTTTAAGTACCAAGCGATCCATTTGAGATGAATTATTTGAACGAAATCCCTATAGAAAATGATATCCTATGAATTAGAAAATTATGTATCATAAAAATGACCACCTAAAGAATTTTAGCAAGCTAAATTTATCTTCCAATAGTAATTATTTTCACTCTCAAGACTTCATAAATTAGGGAGAAACGATAATATATTCTCTCTTATGGGTTCTATATTTTACAAAAATGTGAATGGATGACATAAAAGTGGGAACAAGAAAAATCAGCAAAAGAAGAAAACGATAAGTAGAGTAAAATAGTCCCTCTAGAAGTCATGAGAAACTAGGTAATAAACTGCTGTTTTCTCTCAAATTTGAGCATAAAATATAAAAGATGACAAACTGAAGTTAAACCAAATTAAAAATAAACAGTAACAATACACCTACCCAGACAGATTGTGATATGAAAGTGTTGGTCATTTGGCCAAAAACAAGAGCCAGAATGGGGAAGCTTGCTCCATGACAGGCTGCAAAAAGTAGCCCAATACCCATCAGCAACAAGTCACCCTTTCTTGCACATCTGAACTACAGTTGAGAAAACAAAAACAGGAATTAATATCAATTTTATGAAAGACATTTGACTTAGATATTTTGATTTATGGCTAGAAAAATGGAATGGAGTAAAAATCTAATCAAATTGAAATATTCAAAACTGTGAAGCAAGCATGAGAAATGTAACTTCTCAGTTTCTCTTAGCATTTCTTCCATAAAGAGTGGAGCCATTTACTTTACTGGGAACATTTTTAACCATACCACAGAGAAATTATTTCCTATGTTTAATTTCAATGTGCATACAAATTATTCAGGCAATAGATATAAAAGCTTTCACAAAATTATCTCCTACTTGAAAATAATTCAAACGATAATATCAAGCTGGTCTTACAAGTCCTAGTATTCCAGATTTGGTTTCTCTCGAATCATCTTCTTCACCTCTGGAGACTTTCCCTGTTTTACTTCTGAAAAATAAAACAGAAATATCCTAATTAACAAAAAAGTTCCTAAATATTAAAAAAAAATTACAATCACCTTCTGTAAACAAGATAAATGAGAAGTAAAAAAATCAGTTACTCAGTATATAGTCATAGTATATTAATTATTATTTACTAAGTAATTACTTACATTTAAGTAAACTGTCAATTGCTAATATCAAATTTGAGTAATTAATTCCAACAGTTAAATTTTAAATACAAACTCCATGCCTTGTATATAAAAGCGTTTTTTGCATTAACATGATTTGATTCTTGGCATATTATCTAAAATAAAGGACATATTTTTCACTTTTCTAGGCATAAAACTATTTCACAAGCTTGCAATAAAAGTAAATCATATGCATAAATGAAATTTCATTACTCAAAGACCATCTTATTATTTTCTTAAGACAACATTCTTCTGATTTAAAAAAATGAAAGTCATTCTGCATTCCTTCTTCAAAAGCTCCAAATGAAACTGTGACAATATCTTTACGCAAGAATATTTCAAATTAACCATATTCATTTTCCTGAGGGCACTATTAGTACCTAATCCTAAGTGATAGATTGAAAACTGAAAATCTGGGGAAATGGAGTATTCTTAAATGAAATCCTAGTGCATATTTTAATTATTAGATAAAAGGAATGCAATAAACTAGAATTTCTATCCATCATTAATCTAAAAGACAAGTATGTTTCAAAAAGCACCCAAGACACTGACCATTTCGCATTGTTTTTCAAAGGCATTTCATTTAGTGCATTCAGATTTTTTTCCTCTTAACCTTATTCCCATCACTAAAGGATGATTGATGATTGGTGACAGTGACAATGAACTCTGTTTTGGTGCACTGATTTTTATGGCCGGATGCTCTTTCTGCTGCCAACTGTTATAGGGAATATTACAATCAGAATAACAACACTGAAAGAATTTCCTAAATTATTACCAATCCATCAAGAGCAAAAACAACGTACCAAAAATTTAACTACAACAGAAAGAGCAAGATAACTTTTCGTATAAAAAAGCCTTATTTATATCCAACTTTGCATAAGTAGAAAGATATAATTCTAAACATGAGTCAGCCGCAGAATGGCAAACTACTAATGTATGTACACTTATTTACTCTGGACAGGTAATGATATTTTACTATCATATTACATCAGGACGATGATGATAGTGTAATATTCTTGTGAAAAATATAGGTTGAAAGCGCTAGAAAAGCTATAGCATTTCCAACCTCCTTAAGTTTATTCAGTTTATCTTCAGATATTCTGTGTATTCGACTCACTGGCAACTTAGGAAATAGAAGTTATGTACATTTCGAAGATATATTTGTACCTTTAAATGCATAAACATTACATTCCGTACATCTAAATTACTTCCAGGTAAATTGCGGATTACGGCACTTCAAGTCCGGGAATAAAATCTAGGAAATGGTACAAAACCCACCTTGAGGTGATAAGATCAGCATTTCTGCAACTGAGCACATTTTAGGTGCAATTTCAAACCAAAATAAACACAACATCATTCTGCAGAAAATTCAAGCCTTAACATACGATATCGCAAGACAGATGTTACTGAAGATTTACACGTCTTATTCACTTATTTCCCAAAATTGTAAGGATCTCATTCCGTTGGTTCAACGCCTTCATGACACGAGGACGAAACTCTGGAGTACCACCTCTTGAATAAATCGAATAAATGCTCTACTTAGAGCTATGCTAGATAACTAGACAACGATACTGATGAGCATCTGAAGTATGCCGAAACTATAATGTTGGAGCTAAATTTTGTCTATCGCATTTTCCGTAACCTACCCATACCACCTCCTGCCGGACGGCGGCGTGGTCCATCCTTCCAAACCTGAAGACTTCTTCCCGGATCCTCTGGTGAGAAGAGGAGACTTTTCGGACATCTTCCAGAAAAGATAGTGGGTGGTTCCTCACCACTCGCGACGCGACAGTAAAAGACCGGGCGAAAGACAAGACCAAGCCTTCCGCGTCTTCAGGGGAGGAAGAAAAAATCGTGGTCGGAGTTGACGCTGGTGTTTGCCCCTGGTCTACTTGTTCTTATCGGACGAACATGTTCTTGCCTTATCAAAGCAGAGGGGAATATCCCAAAACTCATTCATACGTTCAAATGTTTTGACTGCTCTCAGTTTCTGTTGCCAACGTATATTGAGTCGCATTTGAATATTCCCAAGAAACACTGTTCGCAGACGGACTCCTAAGTCAAATAGGTACAGTAAATTAATCCTAACTCAAAAATCTTTCTTCATATCCATTAAGATAACGAGTTTTACAAACAATTGAAATGCTATTCACTGATTCAAAACCTCCTTTCCACCAAAGGCGCATTTATTTTATACAGTAATTTTTTGCCTTTGCAGATACTTACTCGTGTATATTTTTTTTATTTGCCATTTGTGGGATTATTTGATTAAATATCTATTATTGATTGAGTTGTTAATTCGTAAAGGCTGCTAGTATAGAATGCTACCTAATGCTAACGATCTAAGCCCATTTTCAATATATTTTTAGCAATAAAATTGCAACACCTATTGAATAAATTATAAAGAAAGGAGTAGTATTAACTATGGATGAATAATTTCTCCCATGTTTGGAGCAACATTTTTGGCTAAATGCTAACTAGTTAAAACTGAACATTCACCTCTCTTATTCCTATAATTCACTTTTATCGTTGCTGCAAAATTGCAATAGTTTATTAATAAGATAACAAATCAGATACATTTAGAGGAAGAAACGAAAACCTCGTAAATACCGGAGATTTGTTAATTTCGCCAAAGAAAATCAAAATTGTAACATAATTAGACTCAAATCTCAATAAGTTGAATAACGCCGTAAAGAAGAATACAACTCTCTTATTCTTATCAGAAATAAGAATTAAAATTTTAATTATAAATTATGTACTTCATAAATGAATTTAAAAGATTTACGATATCATATAGTCATACGATAAATCACATTTATTACGCGAAATTATCATGCACGTAATCAACATCAGCGTAATGAAACGTCAACGTTATGAATATGCTATGATGCAACTGAAATATCAGTGATTTAAAAGCAAAGTACCATTTCAAGCGGTAAGCAAACTTTATCCTATGGAACATATATCCATAACTGTAAACATTTTCTTGAAAGATATGGTGCTTTCCCGGTGAATATGGCGTAGAAATATTTCTAAACATTTTCTTCTTTTCAGGCCATAAAATAGTAATTAGCCGTTATTCGTAAAATTTAATCTGCAAGCTCTTTTGGAAACTACTATAGTAAGGCAAGGTAATAATTCTCCGCAAAGTAATACAACTATGCAAATTCATATCTACTTTCATAATTCTTTTGCTTGGACATGATGAGAAGAGCTAGGGTACCTTTCCGTATTTAGGCTGATCATTTTTGACAATTATTTTTCATGCGATTAAGATGAAATCGAGTGGTTTAGTCTGAATGCTCGACGAACAAGAAGTTCTGACGAAGTTGTTCAGTCTACATCACCGTGCCTTCCTGTGTTTACGATTGACTCACCCAGTAAAGATATGACCACTTCAAAGTTTACGTAATGGGATGATTTTTGACAATGCACCTTACGAAAGCCAAGGAAAATTACAGACCTCATGGTGACAGTACGCTTTCCCGCATGACTTATTTAAGAGAACCAGAAAGAAAAAAGGTTCTGAGTGACTCTCAGAAGTGATAAATTGTTCCTATTTGTAAGTACAGGGCAAACAATCAAAGTATAATAAAAATAAATACAAAAAAACAAGAAAGAAAAATAAGAAAGAATAGCGATAAGTCCACGATCGAAACAAGGTCACCTGGTTACAAAGTGATACTACAACCTTAAGCATTACCACGAGTAAAATAATAAATAAACTATTGACAATTATTGAAATAATTTCACTACATACGGTTGATTACCTTTCTTATTTTCAAATTATTTGTATGTTGTACTGTCTATAATTTACCATAGTTCGCTAAGGAATGTTAATTATCATTGAATTAATGAAGCAAAGCAATAGGAATGTGTTTTACTATCCTTTATCGATAAATATAAACGAAGGGAAAAAACTGAGGCGAAAAAGATCGAAATACTCTCGAGATTTACACTTGAGGCTTTATTTCAATGCATAGCGAATTGGCTAATGCAGTTCTAAAGAAAATGCATCAGAAATAAAAATAAGGGGGAGAATTTTCAAATAAGCTTCCCATAGAACCCCTATGGTAAAAATATAGAAAAAAGAAAAATCTTGAATAGAATATAACAAGAATATATAGTATGAAACAAGAGGTTCTTGTTAACAGTCGTTTAAGCTTCAATTTGGAGGAGTAAACATTTAAGCTGATAATGAGATTTCAAAAACGTCGTTAACGAAGTAACGGAAAATAGAAGCTGTGAACTTACATACATCACACAATCATTTTGAGATACATTAAATGGTGCAACTAAAATTTTTCCGCGACAATTTTTGATATTTTACAGTTATACAGGGACAGTTTTACCAAAATCATTATTTTTCGACAATGAATAACCTATAAATATTTATCTGTAATACACATCTTCATGGCACCTAGGGAAATTCACGTCAAACAAGAAAACAGCAAAAGATGTTCTTGTTGGGGAATAATGCTGAAGAAAAATTGTCTGACTATTTTGGCCGGAGGGTCACTTAAAAAGTAGTGATCGTAGTATTGTTAAAAGTACTTCGACAGCTGAGGTCATTTTGCACTTATGAGCTGAGATAATTTCGCACCAGGAATCGAACCCAGAACCGCTTCCACCAAAGGTGAACGTGCTACCCATTTGACTATTCGAGAGCCCGCTACTTCAAGAGGTAGACAACCCTTACTTCGAATTATTTAAACTCGGACTATTATACTTAAATACATTGGTCGACAGGCACGTATACCCAACAGGCATATATATTAACCAAAGCTACATATGCAAAGAGATTAACAAGACATACTAACACGTAAGAAAAATAAAGTGTTAGTGAGAACAAGAATAATTTTAATGGGCGACAGAATATGGAATTAGATAAGCTAAAACGATTTGAATTAAGGTCACGTGGTTCTGAGAACAAAATTTATTAGAATAACTTAGGGAGGAGCGGTGGGCCAGTCCAAAACCTTCAGCATTATAGCTCACGGGTCGCATCTTGGACTATTCTGATGCAGAAGCAAGCTCTCACAGAACTGCGTTTCAGCGATATCTAAGGTCATTCCAGAATGGTGACGAATAGGGTCTCCGAAGAAAGGTAAACAGGGACGCTGATTTCGGGAATGCGTGGAAGTCCAAGCAGTATATTTATCGCTGCTTCCTCCTCCTACCGATATCAAAAAAGATAAATACATCGACACAGGCTGAAGTGATATCGAGAGAGGATGAGAGTTTTCTCGATAACTTCTTAACTTTAATGAAACATTGATTTTCGACAACTAACAGGAAGGGTAAGAATCCTTTAACTTGAGGTAGGAGAAGAAATCCAAAAAGAACACGATGGAATTGGTGAATCATGGCTGATGGTAGTGCATGTTCGGAATAATTTTGAAGTAGATGATGTCATCAGGTGGAAGGACGAAAAAGATTGTCAACAATTCTGTTTCCCCATGAAACTCCCGTAAATCGTCATCTTGAGATTCACCCGCCTCCGGATATTGGCTGGACATTTTCCCGGGTTTTAATTAATATTTGGACAATCTTGTGGATAGTATTACGCCATTAAAAATTTTAAAATATAGTCTTGATGTAAACAGAGGGCTAACGGAGAGATTTTTTTCACACTGATTCTCTAAGCATGATGTTTATGAAGTCGGCTTAAATTGCCAGCATTTATGAATTCGCAATTAAAAAATATATTCATACATTAGACTGCTTGTCTCAGATATATTCATATCCCATTTACATTCTTACTGATGACGATTCCAAAAATCAGACTATTTTCATGCAATTTCCAATCCTTGCGAACGAAACGTTGATGTTTCTCATGAATCGTAACTGTCGTTAGCGATTCTGCGTCGATGATGTCATTGGTTACATTCGCGCAACGGTTTGTACAATGCTCGGCGGTTTTTCTCTTGATCAAGGGAGAAAAGAAACAGCCGCAGTCCAGTTAATCGAGTGGATTGCAAAAGAGGCATCTTCAATGTATGTATGTACTTGAGGAGAGCTTTCTTCTCCCAAATCCTTTTAGCTCTAATGATTCCATTTATTCCGCAAGCGATCATAAGGAAAAATTACTTTCATTAGCTCAACAACTTTTAAGCTTGATTTCCGCCCTCCAGAATAAGATTTAGATTTACACCCTGTGAGCCGCACGGCGTACTGCAGAGGGAAAAAAGTAAGAAATATAATACGGATATGTTGGACTAAAATTCCTACTCAAGAAGATGGAACCGTGAAATGCGTGCCGCCTCATTGACTCTAAGGTCCCCGTCCGGTTCAAAACCTTTCAGATGTAGACTGATTTATGAACCTAAAAAGTAGACTTGGAATCTATTTACTCTATACAAGAATTTTATTCAATCGTTCAAATCAAATTCAGAAATTAAATGCATCTTAGGACACAATATTAATTTCAATAATTAGCAGAATCTTATTTTCTCATACTTCAAGCATGGCTGAAGACATTCAATAAGTATTATATTGAAAACTTCGGGTAGAGTTATACTCCAAATTTGTTTAAAATTTAATGTTTTGCCTATTAATGTCGGTGTATAATGTAAAATACTTATATTGAAGAGAGAAAAAAAAAGAAAAAAATCAAAGATGAAGATAATAAGTAATACTACTGTAAGAGTAATAACAATGCATGTATACTAGGAAAATCGATATGAGCAATATTTTAATGTTTTGTGGAAGCATAAAGATTATGTATTGGACAAGTTTGGTGTATTAGGTTGATAAAAGCAAACGCGAATTTCTATGTGGGAGTGAAATATGAACAGAGATAAGTAAATTAAATCGTTCTTTATCCTTTCCTAAGTAAGCATATAAAGCGAGTGCCCAATAATAGCATATAGGTTTTGGGCATTCTAAAAGTAACATTAAACATGGAACTTTATTATTCATTACTTGAAATATAATTCGTAAATAGCATTTAAATAACACACTAAAATCAAGGTAAAAAAATTAAAAGTTGCTTCAGATTAATACATAATAATAAATATATTTATCGGAGGGTTAAGAATAAAAATTTCATTAAACGGATGAAATGTTTAAAAAAGAAATTTTGGAAACAAAAAATCAATCTCAGTAAAAGAGACACTAAGGGTAAAAATGAAAAATAAAAATCATGCTAGTTGCGTAAATATCGTTGCGTATCCAGATTTTCTGGGGGAGAGATGCAATAAATAGAGGTAGACAGGTAGAGGGGAAACCGCTGAAGAAGTATGGAATGATTTTAAGCCGATCCTAGCTTCCGCATCCAATGCTTCCGTACCCAAAAAATGTATAAAAAAATAGCGACCCTGAATATTATAATAAGAAAATTAAACAACTTAAAATCAAGGAAGGTAAGCTACATAAAACGAGAGTACTTGACAAAAGATACCATTCTAAACATAAAAAGATCTGTAAAATCCTAAATAATGAAAAAAAGAAATCCCAAGATTACTTCTTGGAAAACGTTCTCTCCTGTAAAAATAGCAACATTTTTACAGCTATATGCGAAAACGAAGCAAACCTAGGTAGGACATTCCAATACTAATAGGTAGTAACCGGGAAGAATATTTTAACGATGGTGTAATAGCTCAGGAATTCGCGAAACACTTTGCAAATAATTATGTATGTACCAAAGGAAACGACAAGCATAATGGATTTAAGACAACCAGAGAAAGAACGAAAGCAATGCCCTCGGTTCAACATAGGCTTTAACGATATACTTAAAAGAGTTAGTTCACTTGAGAGTGAAAAATCAATAAGACCAGACGACATACAGGGAGAAGCCCTAAAACTTGGTGGATGTAGCATAGTATATAATCTACACAGAATATTTACGATTGCGTTAAAAAAACGATGAAATTCCGCATGACTGGAAATCCGCCACAGTTATACCAATTTATGAAGGAGGAAACAAACATTGGCGGATAACTACAGCCAAATAACAAATAAGTCTTACGAGCGTTGTATGTAAACTTTTCGAAAAAATGGTAGGTGATTACACAAGAAAGGTTCGGGACAATGAGAACTGGGTTTCCGATTGTCACCACGGATTTAAGATGAGATACTCCTGCGAATCCCAACTCTTATACTTAAATCGAGATTTGGTGGAAGCTCACGATACATCAGAGCAAGTAGATGCAGTATTAATTGACTTATCTGAAGCATTTGATATAGTAGATCATAATGTCTTTCTGGAAAAATTTTGCGCGTAAATATTGACCCAAGAATAGTTAAATGGATACATTCACTACCTAGCGACAGAACTATTAAGGTGAGGATCAGTGATCAATCATCGCAGGCTGCTAATGTAACCTCAGGCGTTCCCTAAGGTAGTGTACTAGGGCCCTTATTATTTTTAATTTACATAAATGACATACCAGAAATTCTTAAACTGAACATTCGTATGTTTTGTGACGATTGTATTATTTATCGAACGATAAGAAACCTTGAAGACTGCACCGCATTACAAGAGGATCTAACAGAATTAAACGCATGGGTTGTTAAAAATAAATTAAAATGAAATTCATGGCATCCAGCGATACTTGGTGAAATTACATAGTTAAAATATTAAAATAAATTAATTCAAAACTTGTACTAATCTATTGTACAACATTTTGTGGATTAGTAAAAGTTTTGAATTAATTAAA